>PVHP010006669.1:8556-60039 GCA_004024765.1 Zapus hudsonius
GAGAGAGAGAGAGAGAGAGAGAGAGAGAGAGAGAGAGAGAGAGAGAGAGAGAGAGAGAGAGAGAGAGAGAGAGAGAGAGAGAGAGAGAGAGAGAGAGAGAGAGAGAGAGAGAATATGGGCATACCAGGGCCTCTTGCTGCTGCAAATGAACTCCAGATGCATGTGCCACTTTGTGTCTGGCTTCTTTATATGGGTACTGGGGAATCAGATTTGGGCTGGCAGGCTTTGTAAGTAAGCACTTTTAACCACTGAGCCATCTCCCCAGCCCAACAATCCACTTTTATACAAACAGAATTCATTGTAACTTATTATAGAATCCAGGGACCTCTCAAAGACATTCTCTAAGAACTGGAAAATTGGAATATGCAGCAATAATTAAAGTTATTCTCAGCTGGAGAAAGGATCCCAGAGAATTTTCTCCACTGAAGCCCCTATAGCCATCCAGAATGTCAGTTTAACTGAGCTTCGGGGTTGGATTGTTTCCAATATTCTGTAGTTTATACTCATAAAACCTATTTTTTATAATTGTCACTGCTCAATAGCCTTTATATTTAATACACATTTCATTTGAATCGAGACCATTGTCTAACTTTTACTAAATGTTATAGATATTATAATGTTTTGGATATTTATACAAGATATAAATTTTTTATAAATAGTTTTTTTTATTCCAAATTTAAGTATATGTGTGTGGTTCAGGGGAACTGAAACTTGGGGCCCATAAAATTTGTATTTGATCAATGTTTTTGGCATTTCCTAAAGCACCTAAAACATATAGTGAGTGATTACAAAACTTTTTCTTTATATAATGGACTTTTGCAAATATGTTACTATCAATTTTAGCTATGTCTGATTAATAATATGGAGATTCAAATGTGGTATTATTATTTTAGCACAAACAAAGGAAACTAGGGCTGGAGAGATTGTTCAGTGGTTAAGGAGCTTGCCTGCAAAGCCCGACACCCAGGGTTCAATTCCCTAGTACTCACGCAAAACCAGATGCACAAAGTGGTACCTACATCTGGAGTTTGTTTGGAGCGGCTGGAAGAAGTGCGACCATTCTCTTCTCTGTCCTTGGAAATAAATAAAATATTAAAATAAACATAAAGGTTGCCAACACACACACTCTCTCTCTCTCTCTCACATGTACGCACGCACACACACACCATAGATTTTGCATATGGTTTATACAATGGCTTTGAGAACTTCTGGAATGTATTATACCTGAGGAGCATTCTAGCACCATTCTCTGAGTATTTGCTGTGAATCATTAGTTACTCCGTATGCAAAATCTCAGTGTTAGCAACAACCCTGTGCAAGGGCATTTTTATCAGCTCCATTTCGGAGGCAAGAAAACTAAAAGGCTAAAGGATGTAATGGTTAACATGGACAGGAGTGCAGATTTCTCAGACTATCACGGTCCCCTATTGAAGGAGAAACCCTGACTGGATAGAGAGCTTAGGAAGTGTGAGGTGGTCAGGGTTGCTCATTGTACAACTCCAGGGCCTCACAGCATATGTGAGTAGCTTGTACAACAGATTTCTAGTAGATGGTAGTAAGAGTGTAGAGAAAGGAGGAGCGTTCTAATTCATAACTGCTTCTGGTTGGTCTCTGCGCTCCTTGGTTATATATATTGGGGAAGGTCCCTAAATTGGATGATTAAATGGTAAAAAGCATCTAGATGAGTCCTGTTGGAACTGATAAATGCAAGTTCATATTATTTAGGATTATTTAGGATTGAATGTGATGCCTATTATCATGATACTAATGTCTTGGCTTCAGAGCTCCCTACTCTCTAATTTTAAGTGTTAATTTAGTTTAATGGATTGAGCAATGAATTATATGCAAGGCATGGTGTGATAGGTTCTAGACAGGACAGATGATATTGGAAATGGGAGAAAGAAAAATGGAGGGCTATACAGAGGTAGGAATTTGAGGGAGAATGCAAAAAAAAAAAAAACAGACCTTGATTTACAAAGTGAGGAGTTACAAAGACTATTTGTGTTATAATGGTGGTGTGTGGGGGAGATCAAAGGACAGTCCTTTGGGTACATGGGAAACAAAAGAATTAATCCTTTCTCATAGAGCTATAGAAGACTTTAAGGAGGAGATAGCATATAAGCTAAAGCCTGAAGGAAGAATACAGGGAAACCATGAAGCAAATGTGGTCTAATGGGGGCTGAAGAGATGGCTTAGTGGTTAAGGCATTTGCCTGCAATGCAGGACACAAGTTTGATTCCCCAGTGCCCATATAAAGCCAGATGCATAAGAGGGCGCATGCATCTGGAATTCATTTGCAGTGGCTGGAAGCCCTGGTGCTCTTATTCTCTCTGTTTCTCTGTCTGCCTCTCTCTCTCTCAAATAAATAAATAAAATGTTTAAAAATATTTTTAAAAATGTGGTCTAATGGTTAAGATGAGAGTGAGCATGAATGTCCCATCAGACAGGTAGGAACAGAGGGATGAACTGAGTCAGGCAAAGCAAAGAACTTTAATGTCTTCTTAAAGGCTTTAGATTTTCTGATGGCAGTGGAGAGAAATGAAGATTTTTGAACAGGGAGTAGCAGCATTTGAGTTTCTTTCTTTTTTCCCCCCAGAGATGGTTTTCTTTGCATATGCAGCTGTTTGGCAGCTGGATGGCTGTATGATGTGGTGTGAGAAGGCATTCTTAGTTTTCTTTTCCAGGAAAATGACCTTATTATGCTTTTACCCCTTTTTGTCCAGGCTTCTGTTTGATACTCTGCCATTTCCTCTGTCTTTCCTTGGACACTTCTGGCACGAGAATGGAAGCATTATCCCACTGGTTCTTTCTGTTGATGTCTGGGTTGAGTATTTGCTACATATCGCCGCGTGACTATTCCTTCTGTTGAATCAGGAGGCTCAGAGACCAAGGTGTTGTCACTGTCCATGGGTTGTCTAAGGGAGCTTAGGGATAGAAGAGTTGGAAAAGGTAGACAAGAAAGGCAGGACATGCGTCAAAGCCGAGGACAGCACACCGTGGTTTGAGAGAGATCTCAAAATAGAAGGTGCTTCCCTTGGGATTCACACCCTGGGTCTTGGCAGGCAGCCCACCTTTATCATTATTCATTTCAAGAGTTCAGATCAGGCATCATGCCTTGGTGCTAAGCTGCTAACCTCCAGCATCAAGACCACAGCCTCTGGAAAGAATTCCCCCCCTGCCCCAAGCTGTGGCATCATCAGAGTTTTTTATCTGGGTACAACACAAAGGATAAATGCTCTACCTAATCCCAAAATTCTTGGCTCCTAAATGCCTCCCACTCTTTTATTTCAGGGCACATGCACTTAGAGCACAGGCTTCTTTATAGAGGGCCACGATGACACACACGTGTATGTGTGTGTGTCTGTGTGTGTGTGTGTGTGTGTGTGTGTGTGTGTGTCTGCATAGGATCATATATACCTCCTTCCAGACCTTTGTTTTTTCTTCTACTACCTGAAAGAATGAAACATAAAAGAATGTGGATAGTTTGAGAAAATCAATCCATTTCTAGAGCCTGGCTTTTTGCAACAAAAGGTTGCTCTAAGTCCAGAGACAGATTGCAGTTCTCAGATCCAGGAGATCTTTAGAATTCATCTGATTTTCCCTGCTATGTGCTACGAAGTTACAGCCAAGCCATCAGCAGAGGGCTCCCTCAACCTTAGAAGCTGGCAGGAATGCTTGGAAGGCTGACTAGTAAGTGGGAGAAGAATCACAGATCTGACTGAATTTAAAACTCAATGTCCCATACAAATTGTGGGATTATTCTTTCTTTTCCAGTGAAATATAGCATTGATATTTTGATGGGGTTGGCACTTTGGGCAGTGTGGAAATTTTAATATTGATTCTTCTAATCCATCAACACAAAGTATCTTTTTTAAAAAGGTGTGTGTGTGTGTGTGTGTGTGTGTGTGTGTGTGTGTGTGTGTGTGTGTTCTGTGTAGGGGCATGCATATGCCATAGCATTTGTGTGGAGGTCAGAGGACAACCTTTGGGTCAGTCCGCACTTTCTGCCTCATTTCATCGTTGTTCACCAGCTCCCTTAGTGAGCTTCTGGGAAATTCTATCTCTGCCTCCTTTCTTGCCACAGGTACACTGGGATTACAGAAGCCCATCACAGCTTCTGGCTTTTACTTGGAGTCTGGTGATCCAAACTCAGGTATTCAAAGTTGTTCCAAATGCTTTATACACAGAACCTTCTCCCCCAGTCTGCACAAAATAGCTTTTTATTTGTTTGTGTCCTCTTTATTTTTTTCTGTCAGTGTTTTATAATTTTCATTGTAGAGGTCTTTTGCTTCATTGGTTAAGTAAAATACTTTTTCTAGAATAAGAATACTTAGTAACAAGTATTTTATTTTGGTAGCTATTATAAATGTTATTGTCTGAATTTTTTTTCAGGTAGTTTGTAATATAGAAAACACTACTGATTGTTTTATGCTGGTGGTGTTCTATCCTGCAACTTTATAGTTATTAATTCTTTTTTTTTTTGAGATAGGGTCTCACTCTAGCCTAGGCTGATCTGGAATTCACTATGTAGTCTCAGGCTGGCCTCAAACTCACAGCAGTCCTCCTACCTCTGCCTCCCGAGTGCTGGGATTAAAGGCATGTGCCATCATGCCTGCTTTATAGTTATTAATTCTAACAGATTTTTAAAACTAGGGTCTTTAGGATGTCCTATGTATATGATTCTGTCATCTGTAGATAAGGACCATTTGACTTCCTCCTTCCCAACTTGGATGCTCTTTTCTTCTTTCTCTTGCTTAACCACTCTGGCTAGGATGTCCAGTACTGTGTTGAACAGAAGTGGTGAAAATGGGCATCCTTGTCTTGTTCTTGATCTTGGAGATTGTAATGTGAAGTGAAATAAGCCAGCCACAGAAAGAAAAATACCACATGATTTTACTCATATGTGGAATTTATCGAAGCTGAGCTCATACAAGCATAGAGTAGAATAGTGGTTACCAGTGGCTGAGGAGGGTGGGTGGAATGTGAGAGGTTGGTTCATGGTACAAGTCACAGACAGAAAGGAGGAATCAGTTCTGGTGTTCTGTTATGAAGAAGGATGACTGTCAACAAGAGTGCCTTATATAATTCAAAATAGCTATGAGAGATTTGAAGTGATCGCATCACAAAAAATGGTGTTTGAAATGATGGATAACTTAAATGTTCCAAGTAAGTTATTACACATTGTATAAAGTACCAGAACATGGCACTGCACTCCCTAAAGATGTACCATTATTGTGTCAATTAAAAATCTAAAGTACTTTGGTAGAGAGGAAGCCCTAAACCATCCTGAGAACAGAGTACTTCAGCAAGAAGGTATTTGTTAGCGTTTACATTAAATGACACTGTTTAAATTCCTGGACCAAGGTCAGCACATTGTTTATGCTCAGTGTGACACATGGCTAAGTTATCCTTCAAAGAGAAGCAGGGTGACTACTTGACCAACTAGTTAATTGTTTCTGGACAGGTGTCTTGGTAGTGCTAACTGTCAAATCACAGAGCCATCCATCAGCATCACTCCCAGGTCGGGACCAAAGCTCTGCCAGACCTCTTGTTGGCATTTGCCCAGCTTCTAGCAGGCTAACTGTAGAGCACCTGACTGATACAGCATCCTGTAGGTGAACCTAATGTTCTCTCTGCTGGGTGAGGGCAGAGGGTCACCTGCTCTGAATGGAAACCGAGAAGCCCATGTGGTGAAGATATAGGCAGGCAGAGGAAATAGGGCCACATGAAATAATGCCAGTCTAACGGTAGTATCTCTTGGGGGGTATTCTGAGCCACCATTCTAAAGTTCACAGGTATTAGTCAGATACAGGTGCTCTTTTCCTTAGAATTTGCTAGACTACTACTAGTCAAATATTCCTCTTTTCCCCCTCAGTTTGGAGCAGACAATCACAGTTCTTTGTTATAACATCATCTGAGATGCATTGCTAGGAATGATGTCATCACGGAGTTGACACGAGGTAGGTTCCCTTGAGAAAGTTGTAGAAAAATGTCACACATTTCTTGACTGCATTGGTCAAGTATCTGGGGGCTGTGAGGACATAGCTGACTAGTGCAGGAGGCTTTTGACCTTTTCAAATTCCAGGGAAAGGAAGGTTCCATATTGTGACCAAAGCCTACCTCCCATTTCTCTCAACACAGCAGCAGGGCTCAGCAATCACTGCGCAGACTGGCACAGGCATGCAGAAGGAAGGGGAGGGGAGCAGAGCTCGAGAGGTCAAGATTCAGTGGCGAGCTTCCAGCGAGGAGTGGTCTTCCTCAAGAGAGAAAGGTCAGCTCTTAAGAGCAGAAACTCTGGGGAAGCCAGCGCAGCCCAGGGCAGTGGGAAACTCCATGATTCCTGTTTGTCCTGGCTTCTTTCATTCAGATGGTTCTCATCAGCCACATTCAGATTGATTCCATTTGCAAAGCTCTCCTGGCACTCTCTATAGAGGAGGCTTGGTGGCAAAATCTCTGGCACTTTCTGATCCTGTCCAGGCCCTGTCTTCTTGTGTAGTTTCTTGGCACGTTGGCTTCTCAGCAGAAATTGGCTAAGTGGAGGCTGCTGCTGAGCAAAGCCAAGTGTAAAACAGAACACTGGAAAAGCGAAGGAAGGGAATTTTCTCTGTGTGGGGGAGGGAACGCAAAGGAACAGGAAAGGGAGGGGCGTCTTTGGAAAACCCTACTGGATTATTCACACTCTGGTGGAGGTTTGACATTATCCTGCCTTGTTAGCACCCGTGCTGATTATGCAAAGACCAAAGGTTATACCCCCTTTGGGCTCTGGTCCACTAGTGGGACCCTATAAGACGTCAGGGTTCCAACCAGCGCCACCCTCTCATGTTCTGGTCTTCCCAAAGTGTGTGGTCCACAAGACCCTGAGGCCACTTATCCTTTCTTGTAAATCTAGCCCAACCTCACATCCTCTCTTGGCTGCTTCTTGATCTCCGCCTCCCCAGCCCCACTGTCCCCACTTGTGCCCAGCGTGCATTCTCCCCCTGGATAAGGCTATCTTGCCTTATAGTGTTTGCATATAGTCCTATGCTTTGCATTGCTGCAGCAGGGGAAGGGTGTCTGGATGGACAGACTGTATCTTTCCCCACTCTCAGGACTGGAAAGCAGGTACCACTGACATGGTCTCCTGATAGCATGTGTACTCTGTTGTCCCAGGTGAAGGCCAGGGGCCGGAACTTTAGGCAGAGACCTGATTGTCAGCAAGCAAGAAGTCCATTGTTTTCTGTCCAAGAAGTTATCCAGTCCAATAAAGATTTTATACACACACACAAATACATGTACAAACAGACATACACACACCTAACAATACAGTCTTACAGTGACACCCTTCACAATTCAAAAGGAATAGAAGGGCATGTAGTGAAACATTTCCTCCCATTTTGTCCCCCATCTTCTTAGTTCCTCTCTGTAAGGCAGCCTGTGTTGAAGCCACTCCAATATCCTTCCCAACAGTTTTTTGTACATGCATAAAGAAAAGCCTGCATACACATGCTCATATATATATTTCTTTTTGGTTTTTCGAGGTAGGGTCTCACTCTAGCCCAGGCTGACCTGGAATTCACTATGTAGTCTCAGGGTGGCCTTGAACTCACAGCGATCCTCCTACCTCTGCCTCCCGAGTGCTGGGATTAAAGGTATGCGCCACCACGCCCGGCTTACATGCTCATATATTTTTGACTAACACCAATAACACACTATTTTTACACACCTGACCATTTCTACCATTTGAAATGGCTGCATAGTATTTCACTGGGTGAATTCCTACAACTTAACTCACCATACTTGGAAAGGCATCAAGTTGTTATTCAATTCATCTTCTGCTATTATAAAAAAAAATCTTTTGGTGTGGTGGTGCACATCTTTAATCCCAGCACTCAGGAGGCCAAGGTAGGAAGATCATTGTGAGTTCTAGGCCAGCCTGAGACTACATAGTGAATTCCAGGTCAGCCTGGGCTAGAGCAAGACCCTACCTCGAAAAACAAACAAACAAATCTTTGGATCCCCATATCTTGCATTTATTTTCCAAAGCCTCAGCTGTGATGGAGGGAGAGTGTGGTCTGTGGTCTGCATCTCTGCCCAGCCTAGCACTGGGTTTAAAGCTCCACATATGGAGTCAGACATGAGCAGTGTTGCTGTTTGTCCCCCTCCTTCTCCTTCTCTTTCCTTAACCTGTGCTGTTAGCGCATATTAATTCTATGAAATAATGGGTCCCATTTTCAACATTGCCATCCATGTATATTATGTACTGGCCCATTACCTACTCCTCACCCCCACATTCCCTCTGCTTTTCTCCAACTTGTCATGATCCATAGAATTTATGCTACAACTTGTGTTGTTCACTAAGTAATTTTATGCTGTAACCAAAATACAGAGAAAGTGATGTCCTCAGCTTCCTCAGGACATGAGAAGAAGGCTGACATCTCTACATGTGTGTTACTTGTCATTTCAAAGCACCATCACAAAACATCACTTCTTATCTTACACAGAGTATTTCTGTCAGCTGGATGATTTCACCAGCCCTTGTTGTCATTTGTTTTCTTGATAATAGTCATTTTGATTGGGATGAGATAGAATTTTGGTGTAGTTTTAATTTGCCTTTCCTTGATGTCTAAGGATATTGAATACTTAAAAATATTTATTGGCCATTTATGTTTTTTTATTTTGAGAGCTGTTGATTCAGTTCACTGACCCAGTATTGATAGGTGTTTTTGGTGTTTAATTTTTTTATTGATATATTTACTACCCATAATTAGATACATTGTATGAACAAATCTTTTGCTGGTACTCCCATTTCCCTCCTCCCTGTCCCCAGTCCACTGGGTTTCCTTCTCTTTGGGCATACTGGATCAGTCCATGGAGTAGGGGGTTATGAATTGTACAAGAGGTAGCCCATTTCCCCTCCCCCTCTTTGTGTGTTGTTGCTGAGGGGGGCAATGTCTCTGGATATTCTCCCCCACCATGGCTCTTACAATCTTTCTGCCCCCCTTGTCCACTTAGCTCCCTGAGTCATGTTGGGTGAGTTTTAAGTCTGCTTTATTGTTGAAATCTTAAGTGTCTCTGGACTTCTGCTTTGGGTTGTGTTGGATATCATTGGTGTCTGTCTCTTTGACCTATCCTGGATTATCTGCCTTGCTGTGGTGATAGAGCTCTTATTTATCTCACCACTTTCTCATAGGTTTCATTTGGGACCTGTCTGATAGGCCAGGGGTGGTTCATCTCTTGCTGGGACATCAGCCATCATCCCATAGCTTGTTGGTGGAATTGGATTGTCCACAGCTCTCTCACTCCCTTCTGAAAAAATACAGACAGAATCTCCAATGGAGATCAATATAGGTTAAATGAGACACACATTGCTAATTTCCCCTTGGAGCCCGGGTTTTTGGTCCCCATAAGATTTTGCCCTGGATCCTAATTCCAGTTAAGGGTTCTTTGTCACTGAGTGAATCTCTTAGCCAATTTGAAAGCTGTTGATTAACCCCCTAGGTTTTGGCACCACTATTGCACAGGTGATCACTTCTTGACTTGCAGGTCTCTCCCATAAAGCAGTGTGTTCATCATTCTTGTGACATCAGTCTGAATTGAATATTAGTGGTCTCTGATTTCTCCAAATATCATTGACCAGTTTCCTCTGGAAGCTCATATAGTGCCTACCAGCACTACACATGCTACCATCTGGGAGCTAGTTACCCTTCTGGATCCACCAGGGTCTCCTGGTGTTGTGCAGTGACTTTCTGTGGTTTCTTCAGCAACAGGGTCTTACCTTTGGTCTGGGGTGGGTATTCAAGCATTTTGACAGAAGCTGTCTTGTTTTGGGGGACCTCATAGGTTTCTTTGATCAACAGCTCAGTGTGGGAAGGAACCAATGACTGGGATGGGGAATTGTAGGTCTGATAAATTTTTCATGGGGTTAGGCTTCCTCCCATTCTGTTCATGGCTCTTACCAGACGACGCCCACAGCTTCCTCGAGAGCTTACTGTATGAAAGTAAGAATTTTATGGTTTCGATTCATTATTGGTTTAACTGGTCCCCCCACCCTCCCATTTCCCCCCATTACTTCCATCTCCTTTTACAGTCTCTCAATTCACCTGTCAGATTTGCTTAGATTTTAAGCTTAACCTAGTTAGGAACCGCATATGAGGGAGAATACTTGGTGTTTGACTCTCTGTTCTTGTGTGAGTTTGCTAAGTATTGTTTGCTCCAAGTCAGACCACTTTTCTTTAAATGTCATTATGTCATTTTTCCTTTCAGCTGAGTAGAATTCCATAGTGTAAATGTACCACAACTTTGATACCCGTTTGTCCAGAAATGGGCATTTGGGTTGATTCCAATTCTTAGCTATTATGAATTGAGCTGCAATAAACATGGTTGAGCAAATATCTCTGTGCTGAGGCATGAAATCTCGAGGGTAGATGCCTAGTATAGGGTTAGCTGGGTCCATTGGTAGCTCTATATCCATTCTATTCAGGAGCCTCCACACTGCTTTCCATAGTGGCTGTACAAATTTGCAATCCCACCAGCAACGAATGAGGATTCCTCCCCCCCCCCCGAATCCTCCCCAGCAACTTTTGTTGTTGGATTTTTTAATGATTGTTATTCTGACTGGAGTAAGGTGGAATCTCACTGTAGTTTTGATTTGCATTTCCCTGATGATCAAGGAAGAGGAACACTTTCTTAGATGAGAATTGGCCATTTGTGTTTCCTCCTCTGTATGGATCTTTGTTGAGATCAATGGCCCATTTTGTGAGGAGGACTGTTTGATTTTATTATTTATTTATTTATTTATTTATTTATTTATTTATTTATTTATTTATTTATTTTTGAGTTCTTTGTCAGTTCTAGATATTAGACCTCTATGTTATAGCTGGCAGACAATATCTCCCAGTTAGATGGTGGTCTATTGGCTCTGAGTATGGTATGTTTTTCTGTACAGAAGCTTTTTTAAAATAGATTTTTGCTGTTTTAAAAATATTTTATTTATTCATTTTCAAGCAGAGAGATACAGAGAGAGAGAGAGAGAGAGAGAGAGAGAGAGAGAGAGAGAGAGAGAGAAAGAGAGAGAGAGAACGCATGCACCAGGGCCACCACCTTGTGCATCTGGCATATGTGGGTACTGGGGAATTGAACCCAGGGCCTTAGACACTGGAGGCAAGTGACTTAACCACTGAGCCATCTCTCCAGCCCTGTACAGAAGCTTTTAAGCTTGATTAGATCCATTGGTTAAGTGATTGTTGCACTAATTTTTGCAGTTTTTTTTGTTTCTAATTTGTGTGTGTGTACGTGTATGGGCACACATGGAATTCAGAGAACAACCTTGGGGTGTTTGTCTTCTCCTGCCACCTTCTTCTGAGATAGGATCTCTCTTGTTTTTGCTGCTGTGAACACTAGTCTAACTTGCCCATGAGCTGGATTCTGCTGGTCCCACCTCCTATTGCCATTAAGATTACAGTTGCATGTGCACTTTGGATCCTGTTTTATGTGGGTGCCTGGGAGGATCAAACACAAGTTGGCAGTTGCAAGCAAGCGCCTTTAACTGCAGAGCCATCTCCCCAGCCCTGCAGTTCTTAATATGTATTTTAGATATTAACCCCTTGCCTGAAGTGTAGCTGGCAAAGATTTTCTTCTGTTCTGTAGGCTGTCTGTTCACTATGTTGATAGCTTCTTTTGCTGTGCAGAGCCTTTTAATCTCATGTAATTTCAGCTGTTAGTTTTGGGGACTGTTTTCTCTGTTGTTGGGGTTCTATTCAGAAACTTCCTGCCTAAGCGAGAGAGCTGTGGCTCTTCCAACCCTACCAATGAGCCACAGGCCGATAGCTGACATCCTGGCAAAGATGAGCCACCCCAGACCTACCATGGAGGATCCATATGGAACCCTGCAGAGAATGGTGGGTTAAGCAAGAGACCTATAACCACAGCCAATCAGTCAACACAGGATAAGCCAGACAGACACCAAGGATTTTAGCACAATCTAAAGCAGAAGTACAGAGGTCCCTAAGACCTCAACAATAAAGCAGCCTTAATACTCACCCACCATGACTCAGGGAACTGAGCGGAAGAGGGGGGCAGAAAGATTGTAAGAGCCATGGTGGGGGAGAACTGCCAGAGACATTGGCCCCCTCAGTAACAACATACAAAGGGGGGTGGAACCAGGTTGACTACTAGGCTATCCAGAACCCCCTACCCCAAGGACTGATCCAGTTTGCCCACGGAGGAGTATATTCAGCTGATTGGGGACAGGCAAGAGGGAAATTGGGGAACTGGAGATACTAACACATTATTTGCTCACTCAATGTATCTAATTTTGGATAATAAATAAAATAAATAAAAAAAGAAGAAACTTTCTGCCTAGAAACTGGAAGATGGCTCAGTGATTAAAGGTGCTGGCTTGCAAAGCCTTTTAGCCCCAGTTCAATTCCCAAGCCATTCACATAAGCCAGACTCAACAGGTGGAGCAAGTGTCTGGTGTTTGACGAAAGGACATGGAGTGGAACATGCACACATGCACACACACACACAGACACACACATACACACACACATACATACACATGGATGGACCTTGCGTGGACCGTAGATTTCTTTTGGAAGTAAAGCTGTCGTCACAGTGTTCATTCACCAGTAACTTCTTAGATACTGGAGCACAAGCTTCTGCCACTTCTGTTTACTGCAGATCCTTAGATGCATCCTCCCTGCTGCCTGTACTGTTAAAGAGAGCAGCAGACATGTTCCTGCAGAAGAAGGCTGCACCTTTCAAGGAGATCTTCGAGAGAGGCATGGCTGGGATAGGGTAGTGGTTAAATTCTGTTGTTTACTTGATCAGATTAGGAATCAAGTAAGAGATACACATCTTAAGGTGGGTCTGTGAGGGCATTTCCAGAGAGGAAGTCTTTCCCCCAGAACCAGCAGGTGGACTCCAAAGAAACTCCAAGAAAGGACAGAGCCTTTTGTGGCTGCCCATGTTACTTGCTGGTGAGCACATCCACCCTGCTGTTGCTATCCTTCATGGACATCAGAACCCAGCTTCATCAACCTTCCAGCATGGACTGAGGACCAGAGGCTCTCCAGAAATCCTCCAGGCCTTCAGTGTCAGGTTGGGACTGCTGAGACATTTGACCTTATGGACTGAACAGCTACTAGGTTCTCCAACTCTCCAGCCTGCAGACAGCTATTGTTGGACTGCCCAATCCCTGTCCTGTAAGTTAATAAATCCCTTTAATAATACAGATTCATTCTATCATTTATATTCATCTGGAGAACCCTGACTAATACAGTTATCATGGGCTCAGACACTGAGCTGAAGACTTTAGGAGGCAGTGGGAATTACTGAGGAACTTTCAGGAAAGAAGTGGCAAGATTAAACATGCATTTTAGAAATGCCCCTCATCTGTAATTCTCAGAGCACAGAGAGCACACGTTAGGACAGAATTATTCCCCAACCCTCAGTTCATACTGTTCAATGTGATGGCAGAGCTGTCCCTTGGAATCCAAAGGTTATTGTTCATTTCTCCTCTCTCCCCACAGTTACGGAATTATTATAGTGCTTGAGCCCCTTACATAAAGTGGCACAGTGCTTGCATATATCCTATAGCTAAAAATTTTTTTAATTTATTTTTGAGAAGAGATGGAGACAGAGTGACAGAGAAGAAGGGAGAGAGAGAGAGAGAGAGAGAGAGAGAGAGAGATCATGGGCATGGGCATGCCAGGGCTTCTTGCTGTTGCAAACAAACTCCAGATGCATGTGCCACCTTTTTTGCATCTGACTTTACATGGGCACTGGGGAACTAAACCTGGGCCCAGCAGGCTTTGTATGAAAGTACCCCTAACTAGCCACCTCCTGATCCCACCATCTGTACACTTTGGATGTACCTTTTTTTAAAAAAAATTATTTTATTTGCAAGGGGGGATGAGAAAAAGAGGGATGGAGGGAGAAAGAGAGAGACAGAGAGAGAGAGAGAGAGAGAGAGAGAGAGAGAGAGAGAGAGAGAGAGAGAGAGAGAGAGGGAATGGGCATGCTAGGGCCTCTAGCCACTGTAACTGAACTCTAAATGCATGCACCACTTTGTACATCAAGCTTTACATCAGTACTGGGGAATAGAACCCCTGTCATTAGGCTTTGCAGGCAAGTGCCTGAACTGCTGAGCCATCTCCCCAGCCCACCTCCTGTATTTTAAAAAGTTTCGAGATTATGCATAATACCTAATGCAATGTCAACATTTCATTTTATTCATATGGACTCTTCATTGTACTCAGTCCACAGCAAATTCAAGCCTTACTTTTTGGAAGTTATGTGTGTATGCATTGTGTACATGGTTATATGTGCACATATATACATATGTATGTGTGCATGCGGAGGCCAGAGGACAACTCCAGGCACCATTCCTCATGTGATATCCACATTTTTTGAGACAGGGCCTCTCATTGACTTGAAACTTTCCAAGTAGGCTACACTGGATGGTTAGTGAGCCCCAGGATCCACCTGTCTCCCCCTTCCCAGTGCTGGGGTTTCAAGCACACACAACATTCCTGGCCTCTGTATTTTATTTTATTTTTGATTTTTCAAGATAAGGTCTTGCTCTAGCCTAGGCTGAGCTGGAATTCACTATGTAGTCTCAAGCTGGCCTCGATCTCACAGTGATCCTCCTACCTGAGCTTCCTGAGTGTTGGGATTAAAGGCATGAGCCACCACACCTGACACCCATGCCTGGATTTTAAACTGTGGGTTCTGGGGATCAAACTCAGGTCCTCATATTTACAAGGCAAATGTTTACTGACTGAGCTCTCCTTGGAACTTTTTAAAGTCCCACCCACTATATTTTGGGTCTGAGAATGTGGAAACCTCAATATGGAGGGCCAGTTGTGTTTGGAGTGGGGCCTTCAGGAAGTAATTAGGTTTACATGGGATCAAGATCACAAGGCTGCACCCTCATGTTAGGATTAGAGTCATTATAAGAAATACATCAGTGCTCTCTCTCTCTCTCTCTCTCTCTCTCTCTCTCTCTCTCTCATTTGCTTGCTCGCTCTAGCTTTAGCTCTGTCCCTACACTTATGCACTTATACACATACACTTAGATGGAGAGTCCACCTGAGCATGGTGAGGTCGTGGCCATAGTGAAACATGTAACAAGCAAGCAAAAGCAGGGGTTATGGAGGCCAAGAGGGGACCAGCAAGAGAAAAGAATGAGGGAGAGGGGTAGTGGTGAATAATAACAAAGTATAATGTTTGAAAATATAGCAAAACCCATCACTGTATAGTAACTAAAAAAATCATTTTTTTTTATTAAGTAGAAACTTTGTATGAACAAGTCATGTGTTGGTACCACGGTTTCTTCCACTATGGGCTTTCCTCTGTGGGATTTCTGGAATGCTCCAAGGGGATTCAGGGCTATGTGTTGGCTAAGTAGCAGTCAGTCAAGGGTTGGGGGAGGCAATGCCTCTAGATATTCTCCCCCACCATGGCTCTTACAATCTTTCTGCCCCCTCTTCCACAAAGTTCCCTGAGCCATGGTGGGTGAGTTTTAAGTCTACTTTAGTGTTGAGCTGGTAGCAGCTTCTAGATTTCTTTTTTGGAATGTTTTGAGGATCCTCAGTGTCTGCTCCACCTTGGCTGATAGGCTCGCTGTGGAAGCAGCACTCTTGCTCATCTCTCCATTTCTCCGTGGTTTCACCTCGGCCTTAGCTGATGTGTAGGGGTGGTTCATCTCCTGCCAGGGAGTCAGCTATCATTTCTGGTCTTATTGGTAGAATTAAGTTGTCCCCAGTTCTTGCTGCCTTCTGAAAGATAAGAAACAGATTCTCCAGCAGATAGTGAGACCAGCATAGGAGGAATGGGATAAGCATTGTCAATTTGGCAAGATTGTAATATGTGTAGTCTCTCTTTAGGCCCATGGTTAGTGGAAGCTCCCCCTTGCAGTCTAGATGCTTTGTCTCCATAGGATTTTGGCTTGGATCCCAATTCCAACTATAGGTTCCTTGCCACTGAGTGGATCTCTTAGCCAATCAGAGAGCCCTTGATTATCCACCCAGTGGAATGCCACTGTTGCACCAGTGTGTATATCTTGTCACGCTGATTGCTGTCATATAGCAGTGTCCCCTGGTGTCTCAAAACATTGCTGGTCTATTTCCTTCCCCTGGCTCATGTAGCACTTTTCAGCACTGTATGCGCTAACCATCTGGGAACTGGTTTCCTTCCAGATTCCAGTCAGGCCTCTCAGTGTTGTGAGTCAACAGCCTGTGGTGTCTTCAGCAATAGGGTCAATAAAAATTTTTAAAGAGAAGGGAAAAAGAAAAAGAAAGAAAAGATCCCTCCTGGCATACTGATCTCACGTTTCCAGCTTTCTGAATTTCTGTTGTTTAAGCCACAGATAGTCTGAACTGGCAGCACGCACGGTCACATGGCCAGCATTAGGTTGGTTTTAAATATCCAGTGGTGAGCAGAGACTTGCCCTCATGGAGCTGTCAGTGTAGTAGGGAGGAGAGGAAGGCACAATGGAGGCACAGGGTGATTAGTTATGGAAGAATAACAGGGGCATTATAGGGCTAGCCTTAGACCGTAAGGATAAGTTTGGGAACCAGGGGCCATGAGCAAGGATCTCAGCTTGAAGCAGAGTGAATGAAACTTTTGAGTGAGAGAAGGTTTGGCAAGAAAGTGGAGGGAGGGAGACAGGAAAGGGTTGGGTAGCCATGCTGAGGTGAGGGGATCAGAGCTTCATGAAGATTACATAATGGGAAAGGAGAGGTATTAGCACTTCAAGGCCAGTGGACAGGATCAATGAGGAAGGAGGGGAAACAGAAGATAAGCCATAGGTGCAAGAATTGGGAGGAAGAGGTGAGTTTGAGCACATTCTGTCTGGTGATGAGTTGGAGACATTCCCAGTCTGTGAAAAAGGAGTTAATGCAGCAAGTTTCACTCTGCTGCCCTCAGAATCATGTGCCTGTCAGGGTGGCCCCAGACTGGCATCTAGGAACTTGGCTTTCAGAGTATCCACCATCCATAGTTAACTAATAAGGTGGGGTTCCCATGGCAAGCAACATGACTTATGCTGAGGGCTCACTTACCTCCTAGCAGTCTAGAACTTTGGTAGTATTAAGCAAAGGGGCTCACATGAGCAGCCCAGGCAAGCCCTTGGTTATTAGGTCTCTAGTTGGCTTCCTTTGATGGAAACATCATCCCTGCTCCACTAGGGTTTTGAGGGGTATGGTAGTGTGAGCTCTGCCTGCCCTTCATAGGGGAGCGGTATAAGAAGGCTGCATGTGGATTCCTCCAGATTTTGTCCATGTTTTGCCTTTGTGATTCAGCTGCACCACTACAATTCACATTAGCCAGAGTGCAGCTACACGCTGGGGCCTGAGTCCCAAGTCCTAGCAAATCCCCAAGAGATGGGGTATATGGGTGTGTAGAATATCTTGCTGCTGCAAATGAATGCCAGATGCTTGGCCATTTGTGCTTGCACCTGTGTGTGTGTGTGTATGTGTGTGTGTGTGTGTGTGTGTGTGTGTATCTGTGTCTTTAGGTGAGTGCTGAGGAACCAAACCCAGGTCCATAGGCTTTGCAAAAAAGTGTTTTTAACAACTGAGCCCCAGTCAAAGGGATGGGGTGTTCTGCAAGGGGGGTGTCTTGAATAGACAGAGCCTCAGGATTTAAATCTGGGAGTGATTCAGTATGCAGAGAAACCAGAAACCAGCGTAGCAGATGACATCATCCAGAAAGATGAGGAATTCCACAACTGAGGGATAAACAGAAGAAGACAATATACACAGCATAGCCAGAACTCTGGCCATAGGACTGAGGAATGTCTGTTGGATTTAGCACAAGGTAATTAATGACCTTGGCCAGACAGTCCCTGTAAGCAGTTGTGGGGAGAACTGGCTCATTAGGGGTCGTGAGAGGGGAGCAATTCTCTGGTGTGGGAGGGGCAGAGAGGTAGCAGAGGCATGTGGGGGAAATATACACACATTTTGAAAGATGCTAAACAATGTGACCATTTGTTTCCTCTGCTTGCTTTATGACAGGCTCTAAGCAAGACTTAGTAATGCAAGTGAACATGAGAAACAACCCGTAACTCACTGGAGTAAGTGGTTCACCAGCAAGGATGGGAAAGAATCTAATGCACCGAGTGTTTGAAAAACAAAGATGGTAGATAAGTGCACGGGAGGAATCCTGGGGGTGGAATGGACTAAGTGGGATCAGGGGAGGTGAGTGGAGGAAAGGAGGCATTGGGAAGAGGGCCCATCAAAACTAAAGAAGTTATAAATAACAGGTATAGAAACCTGCTACTTTGTTAGCTAATTGAAACATGTGTAAGTTAAAAAAAAACAGAGAGCTGACTCAGTGGTTAAGGCACTTTCCTATAAAACCTAAAGACCTGGGTTCAATTCCCCAGGACCCATGAAAAGCCAAATGCACAAAGTGGCACATGCATCTGGAGTTTGTTTGCAGTGGCTGGAAGCCCTGGTGTACCCATCCTCTCTCTATCTCTCTCTGCTTGCAAATAAATAAATAAATAAATAAAATAGTTTTTAAAAAGTTTGGGCAGAAAGATCCTCCAAGGGTATAAATGCTATGCCTAGAAAACATAGGTTATCACAAAAAAATTTCAGTGACAGGGTTGGAATACTTTCCAGTGAAGTGTTGGTCATTGAGGCCCTTGAGGGCCCCCAAATAATACAGGCTATTGCTAAGACTCTTGGTTTCCCACCAGAACTAGATGTTAAGATCCTATTGCTGAAGACATCACACACTTTGGTTGTAGAATGCTGAGAAATCAAGCTAAAACTGAGCTGATGGCTCCACCTTGCTGATTAGCTGTGATCGTGCTGAAAAGTGCTATGCAGCCTCCTGGAGGAGAAAAGTCTTCAGTGACCTCAACCTTCAGCAGACCCTGCAAGCTACACAGCTGGCCACCCAGGTAAAATGTGCTTACTAGTGTAATAGTGGCATGTCTGCTATGGGGGTAACCAACTACTGCTCTCTAATTCTATCTGAGGCCCACTCCATGGGAGGGAATTCATTTCATTCTGAAACCCTAGTTAAAAGCCTATGGCTGGGAGGGTCACAAACCCTAGTGGGGAGGTTACTACTGTTGTTTGACTACATGGGTATGTTATACCCACCTAATTGCCCCCTAAATACTGTGTCTATTCATATAATTTTTAGTGCTGCTCTTACTTTTGGTTAGAAAAGTCTCTTTTCAGATGTCAATGATGGCTGGGGAGACTCAAAGCTCATCAAAGTGCTGAGAAGTGGCAGTTGAATGTTCAGTACTTAATGAGACTTCTCTATGATATCCCCCAATGGCTCAGGGAATATAGCAAAAGAGGTGGCAGAAAGAATGTAAGAGCCAAAAGATGGGGAGGAGGAATGTTTTAGAATGCTGTCTCTCAGACATAAAAAGTGGTCATTGTATTCATGACCTCACAGCAGCTGTTGTTATCTGCACAAGACTTGCATAACATTGGATCTACCAACAGGTTGTTGGGGATGATGGAGGAGGGAAGAAAGACCTCCATATATATGAGGGACTGGTAGGAAAAGTGGGGATTCAATGGAGGGATAGGGAAGGGGGAACAAAGGAGGTGATAGGAAGGGATTAGGAGGTAAACAGTTTAAATAAAGATTTACTCTCTCTGTCTCTCTCTTGGTTTTTCAAGATACAGTCTCACTCTAGCCCAGGCTGACCTGGAATTCACTATGTAGTCTCAGGATGGCCTCAAACTCATGGTGATCCTCCTACTTCTGCTGTGAATAAAGGCATGCACCACCATACCCAGCAAATAAAGTTTTTTATTTCATAAAGGATAAAGAAAAACAATGGCATGTTTAACCCACTCTGAGGATTTACTTGAGGATGATGGCAACCTTTTATCTGGAACTTGAAGACTAAGCAGAGTGTGTAGAGAGGAAAGAAGACAAGGAACATCCTGGCAAACGTAAGAATATCTGTGACTCTCTGGAGGGAAAAAAGAGGGCATGCTGAGGAGTGGAATGGGGAGAGATGGCTGCAAGATGATGGGAGTGTGTGGACCCTGTACAGCAGGCACTGATGGAAGGCCCAGTGGTCAGGGAAGGAGGGACCAATAGATGTATTGAGGACTTTGAGGAGATAGAAAGCTGTGGTGTCTAGAAGGGATAAGTTTTGTCAGTAGGAATATAACCTTCCAGGTAACAGAAACAGACAGAAAGGGCAGATTTTCTTTAGATATAGCTAGAGGCACAACTTTAGGAATGGTGACAAGAAACAGACTTCTCTCATAAATGTTTTATTATTATTTAAAAAATTTATTTTTATTTATTTTCAAGCAGAGAGGGCATACACACACACACACACACACACAGAGAGAGAGAGAGAGAGAGAGAGAGAGAGAGAGAGAGAGAGAGAGAGAGAGAGAGAGAGAGAGAGTGAATGGGTGTGCCAGGGCTTGCTGCAAATTTACTCTAGATGCATGTACCACTCTGTGCATCTGGCTCTACCTGGGTACTGGGGAATTGAACTAGGGTCACTAGGCATTGCAGGCAAGTGCCTCAACTACTGAGCCATCTCTCCTTCTCAATAAGTTTTAAAAATATTTATTTACTAGTAAGGAGAGAGAGAGGGAGAGGGAGGGAGAGGGAGAGAGAGAGAGAGCGAGAGAGAGAGAGAGAGAGAGAGAGAATGGGCACGCCAGGGCCTCCAGCCACTTGCCAATGAACTCCAGATGCCTGCGCTACTATCTATAGGCTGGGAAAACAGAAAAGGGCCTTGAGAAATACAACTCACTATGGAGAAGAGGGAGAGGTCCTTTCAGCATCATCATATATCAGAGATAAGCTAGCAGGAGGCCAAGGTTGGCTATGTGGGAAATCTCTTGTCTTCAGATATGTTTTCATTGGTCCCATCTCTGTGGAGTGCCTTTCCTTCCTTCAGTGTTGGGGTCTGAAGAGCCGGCTATATCTAGCAGTGAAAGCAGCTAGAAATCCTAAGCTGGCAGATGAGAGCAAGCCCGGGTATAGAGCCAGTGGTAGAGAGAGCAGAGAGGTCACTAAGAATGATGGGTGAGAGAAGTGGGTCCATGGAGAGTGGGGGGCTATGAGACCTGATACGGTGCCCTTTAAAGGATTTGAGTGATTTTATCTTAACTTAAAATATTTTTATTTATTTATTTGCAAGCAGGAGAGAAAGAGAAAGAGAGAGAGAGAGAGAGAGACAGAGACAGAGACAGAGACAGAGCATGGGCACACCAGGGACCTCCAGTCACTACAAATGAACTCCAGATGCACAGATGCATATGTTACTTGTGCATCTGGCTTTATGTGGGTACAGGGAAATCGAACCTGGGTTGTTAGGCTTTGCAGGCAAGCACCTTAACCACTGAGCAATTTATCCAGTCCCCTTATCTTCACTTTTTTTATAGGCTTGACATTCATTTTAGTATGCTTCCTGAATCCAAATCAAGGTAGCGTTGTAATGTTCTAGATTCGTGTCTCCACTGGATGTGTTCACAGTGCGTGTGCCCCCACCAGACACATTGCTGGGTTCTGCTAAGTAAGAGAGACTAGCTCATCTAGGTAGAGTCAAATGTGGCAGGCTCATGAGCTGAAGGAGACTGGAGAGAATGCAAGGCCATTTCCCTGGAGAGCTCAAACCGGAGCTGCCTGCTTGGGTCCCTGGGCCGTTTCCACTGGACACCATCTCTTGACACTGATCCTTCCATGCTCTGCAGTGTGATGCCCTCAGTTGTGTAGATTCTGCTTAACATGATAATGAATTTGAGGAGAGAGTTGAATGCGTCCAGAGTAGGGCCCTGCTGGGGAGCACCAGAGAGTCATTGAGGCTGGTGCTTACATGTGGGTTTGCCCTGAGAGAGAAGCCTGTACTTTGGAAACCTGGGTTCCAGCAATGTCTGGTAAGCCTTCACTGGCCCTTGACAATCTGGGGGAGAAGGTATAAGTCTCCTGTCAGGTTGTTCGCATATCCATAATGGGTCTCCAGTGAAAATAACCTCTTGCAGGTTGGAACAATGAAGGTAAGGAAAGTCGGCAACTTTGGGAAGGGCTGGAACAGCCAATCTGGGGCTAGGGGGCTGGAAAAAAAGTCATCGGAGGTAAAGGATATTCAGAATATTGGCAGGATTCAGGTTGAGACTCTGGAACATGGAGTCTAAGCAGTCCAGGAAAAGAGATGGGTGTGGGCTGGCCACTTGCCTGCAAAGCAGAAGGTCCGGAGTTCGATTCCCCAGTACCCATGTAAAGTTAGTTGCACAAGGTGGCGCATGTGTCTGGACTGAGGCCCTGGCACACCCATTCTCTCTCTGTCTGCCTCTTTCTTTCTCTAACTCTCTCCCAAATAAATACATAAAATATTTAAAAATAAAAGACAAACGAGATGGGTGCACAGAAGGAGTGAAGGCAGATGGAGAAAACACCTACATGGGGGTTTAGGGATCTGGGGATGAAGGAGGATGTATAATGGAGCTGGTGAAAGATCCAGAAAGTTGGAAGTTGTGGTCATGTTTGAATCCGTGAGTTCAGAGGCGGAGAAGCTCTGAGTAAGTAGCAAGCCAGGAAGTGGTCTCATGAGTGGTGTTTTTGACCCTTGTCATCACTGGGACCCGCTCTTTGATCCAACCTTCACATGACTTTTCTCTCTCCTTTCAGCATCTGATGCACCCCCCTTCCCAGCTGCCCTCTCCCCCTCCCTCCCTCCCTCCCTCTCTCTCTCTCTCTCTCTCTCTCTCTCTCTTTCTGTTCAGCAAGAGGAACTCACAGCATCGTTTCTTACTTCCGGAGAAATTTCTTCCACATGTGTCTGATTCATTTGCGTTTACAGAAACTAGAAATCTCTAGTGTCCAAAAATCTTTTCAACTATTTTTTTCTTCCCTTTCTTAGAAACAGGAAGTTGTGTTTGGCTAAAGACAAGCTCAGTGTTCCTGAGATTTACAAGATGTTTGGAAGGAGGAGTGGTGAGGCCCACGGAAAGCCTTCTTGGTTTTCTCCTTTTCTAGGGCATCCTTGTACATCTGCCAGGGGTAGGCTGGGGCAGCTGGTGGGTAGGGAAAACTAGCTAGAATGTTCCTGTTTCTCCTTACTGAGCCCAAGACCCAGAGGGTAAGTATGTTCTGAAAGAGACAGTTGGCTTTCTCCCTCACTGCCCTGGCTCTGTAGTTCTGAATGTCCTTGTATACTGACTGGTGTTGTGTTTCTCTCCCCAGCAGTTGGCTGTGAGAACTCCTTTATCTACTTTTAGGGGGTTCCTCCGTTGATTAGCACTCAATTTTAAGTAAGTCTGTTCAGTTCCTTAATAGAATGTCAGAGAATCTCCCCATCTGATGAAAAATCAGCCAAGGAAACCTGTCACAAGCTGTAATAGGGCACATCAGTTCCAATAAGCCTGGCAAAGCTACTCTAGAGCTTAGGTCTTGGAAGACCAGAGGGGGCCCTAATGGTATAGACAAAGCAAGGGATTCCCACCTCAACTACTGCTTATTCCACACGCCAACCTTCAGCTCCTTGGGTGTGTTAGATGATTATCATTTGGAATATTGCCTTCCTTCCCTCCTCCCTCCCTCCTCCTTCCCTCCCTCCCTCCTTCCCTCCTTCTCTCCTTCCTTACTCTCCTTCCTTCCTTCTTTCCTTCCTTCCTTCCCTCCCTCTCTCCCTCCCTCTCTTCTTATTCTCCTTCCTTCCTTCCTTCCTTCCTTCCTTCCTTCCTTCCTTCCTTCCTTCCTTCCTTCCTTCCTTCCTTCCTTTTATTTCCCTGCTCTCTCTTCCTTCTCTCCTTACCCCCAATGCTGGGGATCAAAGCTAGGGCCTCACTCATGCTAACCATGCATTCTACTACTGAGCTATACTCCCGGTTCTCTAGAATGTTTTCCTTTGTAAGGTAAATATAATCATATTTTTAAAAATATTTTACTTATTCACTTTCCAGCAGAGAGAGAGAGAGAGAGAGAGAGAGAGAGAGAGAGAGAGAGAGAGCGCACCAGGGCCACTACCTTGTGGGTCTGGCATATGTGGGTCCTGGAGAATTGAACCCGGGGCCTTAGGCACTGGAGACAAGTGCCTGAACCACTGAGCCATCTCTCCGGCCCTCATATTTTTTCCTTTAATGATAGTTCACAATGAGCCATAAAAGTTGGCTGATTACATGGGTGATTGGGTGACTTCTCTCTTTCATGTTCTGGTGTGAGGCTTTCTGAAGCTTCCAAGCTCAGCCTGAGGACTACAGAGGGAAGGTGGGCTGTGCTAGAGAAACCTCTCCCTCAGAAACACATACTGTCCTCCTGCCATGGGCCACCTAAGGAGAGCAAAGCACTGCTCATCTTTTTCAGTCACAGGAGTTCTGTCTTACTTCTGCTTTCTCTGCTGGCACCATGGATCATTCATGGTGGAGCTAGAAGTCGGGATTGGTTAGGGAATTGCCTCCCCAAATTCACAGCCTTCTGGTCAGCTATAGGGGAATAAAAGGCAGAGAAGAAACCCCAGACATGGATTCACTCATCTTTTCTTTTGTTTCTTAGACAGGGTGTCATTATAAAGCCCAGTATGCCTTGAACTCAGGATCCTCATGCTTCGGCTTCCTGAGCGCTGGGTTTACATGTGTGTGTCATTACTCCCAGCTTCAGGTTGAGTAATCTTAAGGATGAAAAGGGAAAACAGAACCTTGAAGTTAACATATCACTTTTGAAATCTTCCTTGTCTAAATGAATGACCATGTTGGCTCCTAAGTCAGGGTCTTAGGGGCTCCCATGAGAAAGCACCAGTACCAGTTACCACCAGGAGCAATTACGGAAAAATGCAAGCTCTCAGCAGAAGAAATGGAGCCTTTTCTTTTCTGGGCTAAAGGGTGGCTGTAGTTGGCCAGGGCCAACAATAGTGTGGTCTGCCTCTGCAACTCTGTTTGCTGAGTCCCTGAGCTGCAGCTGTTGAATTTCCAGACACAAACAAGTATGTATTCTGTGAGCCTCGCAGAGCCCACACAGCAAGGGGAGAGCCAAGCTGGATTCCATTCTGCTTTGCACATCAGTATCTCTGCTGCCAGCTGAACTCCAGGGCGAAAGCTGCGCCTGGTCATGATGCAGGCAGTCGGGATGGCACTGCTAGCTGGCCTGACGTGGTCAGTGAAGGGGGCCACACTTGCCTTTGATTATTTGGGGGAGAATGAGAAATGGAAGGAGACGAAGACTTGGAGAAACGTGTGTCTGCTTCAGGAAACTGGGGCACAGCAATGAAAAAATCTGCTTTTACTAGTTGTCAACAACCTGCCTGTGTGTGCATGCTTGTTTATGTTTAGGTAAGCCTGGCCTCCTACTCACTAAAAAGACTAGACAGGCATGGAAAAGCCCTCATCTGTTTATCGACTGCCACAACTAGACACTAGCTGAGAGGGATCAGCTGCCACCCCACTGGCCTTGTGCCCTAAAGGTCTAAAGTCCTCATTTATACCTGGGTTCCATCTAACCTCCTGTCTGCCATGTCCCCTTGTCTTGAGAGAAATCTGGAGGCAAGGAAAAGGAAGTCTAGGTGATAAAAACCAGGAAGATGAAGATTTTGTTGTTTTCTTCCTATTGTTAGTGTCATTTCTTGATGTCTATTTCTTCTCACCTGTTTGTTAAAAGGGCTGAGTTTGCCATAGGGGAGTCTGTGTTAAGTAGGTCTTTGAAGGCCCTAGAGAGGAGGAGATACAGGGTCAGGATTTCAGAGGCTCTCAGGGAGATTTCTAGTGCCTGGTGAGAAATGCCATTCTGGTGAAAGGGCTCATTGAGAAATTACAAATTGCTTCAAACAAGAGTTTTGAGATGCGAATGACATGTGGTAGAGTTCAGGTATTGAGCAGGCAGCTGAGGTCATTGGGATGATGTTACCTAGACACAGGGTAAGAATGCCTGGGACCTTAAGAGGCTCTCATGGTGTCTTTGGCTTAAAAGTCAGAAGCACCACATAACCCATGTCATCAGTCCTGAGTTGGAATTTCCTCCAACATCAGGGTTCGCAAAGTGTCCCCAAAGCCGCAGCCTCCATATCACAGGTTAAGAATTCTGATTCTCGTCTGCTTTCTACCCTAGTGAATCAAACACCCTGGGGTAGGGCGCAACAATCATATTAGGCCGAGCCTTCCGTATGGCCTTGATGCCCACTGAGGCAGGTTTGAGAATCACTGGTCTGCTGTTCATGCAAATGTACAGCTGCCTGCATGAGCTGGATTCAGAAGTTAGAACCTAAAGCAGACACCTTCATAGTAAAGGTCTGTAAACACCCAGGCAAGACGTCAGCTGCCTTGTGTGTGCTTGAGGTGAGCTGACCTAGTTTTAACCTTCATTGTTGCTGCTGAGTCTTCTGCCCTTTCCAAAGAAGTAATGAACCAGACTAGACCACTTCATTGGCACAAGATCACACTTTAGTTCAGAGACACATTTGCATAAATACTTGAAATGGATCCACCCCAGCAGGTGGCAGCCTGAGAACATGTAGCTCTCCACAGCCCTGTGATGGACACCTTTTAGACCATGGATTTTTACCACCAAAGATATAGTCATGGTCATTTCCAAAGACAGCTCAGGGTGTAGCTACAAAGCTTGCTTTGATATTCACCACCAACTCCCCGGCCCCACACAGCTATTGTACTAATTTTTTCCCCTGCGAGGTAGATTATTTATCAGGGAAACCAAATAGAAAAGGGATTATTTTTTTCATTTGGTAGTCCTTTGCATAGAAGCAGGCAATGAAATCTTCCGTTTGGGTCAATAAGTGCACTTTTACCTTTTAAACTATGCTGTCTACTTGAACCCAAACAAGGTTCAGTCCACTAGACCTTCCACTTTAGGATCTGTCATCCCCATACTCTCTTCTCTGCCCCCGTGAATTCAGGCAGTACCCAAAGGGTTGCAGCAATGGGAGGCGTGGGTGGGCCATGCCATCTTGATATGGAGGATCACTTCAGAGAGGACCCTTGCCTATGCCCTAGCAGTACAAGTCCATGAGCATAAGACATCCCCACCAGGGGATCACAGGGGACAGTGCTGGCTTCCGCAGGGCTTGGCATCCTCAGGTTTCAGAGCCTTGTCACAAGTGGCAGAGGCCTGGCCTGAGGGGTCCCTGCATTCCACAGTCCGCCGCTGCCAGCCGCCCCCACAGGTATTGGAACACTCAGACCAGTCCCCCAGCACCCACTGCGCATGGGGTAGTGGCTGAATGATGTTGGTGGTTGCTCTCTCTTTGCTGTTCTGCATGCTGAAGTCCATGTTGTTGGGAACAAAGAAGGTATATTTGACTTTTGGGGGAAAGACTTCACCAGGCACAGTCAGAAGCTGCACTGTCAGAGGCTCAGGTAGAGCCCGAAAGCCCTGCAATCGCTCCAGAGCGGCTATGGAACCACTGTACTTTAGGATGGTCCCCTTCACCAAGATGTCCTGCTCGATGGCAGAGATGGCCAGGTTGCCGTTGAGCAGGTACTGCCCACTGGCTGTCTTCAATGCCAGGTAGTTACCATCATTCCGGACCCCTGGATGGCTCCGTTGTTTCACATCGATGTTCGTGGAACCAGCTGGGATGGTGACAATGTCATTGTAGCCGTAACTGTGATAGGGACAGAAAGACTCTGTAAGGTTACTTAGCCTGGGTCCCAAGAGTGCTTTGGAGTCCCAAGTGGGTTCTTCGGGTGCTTGGGGATGGAAAGATAAAATCAACTAGGGAAATAACAAAATGACTCCTCCAAAGTTCTATATGAACTAGCTCTTGAGGCAGACAGGACTGTCTCAGGCACTGGATTTTCCAATGGCTTTTGCTTACTGTGGACGCTTGGGCTGAGGGGTTTGGGTGTGTGGATCTTGACAATAGCACAGACAGGAGAGCCCAGAAGTGCTGAAAAGTGCGGCAACCTGGAGCCTCTTGGCTCAAATGTGATCACAAATACACTTAGTTACCTGCAATGGTATGCAACTAGGCTTGGCTACTTCCATGGTCAGAACTCCACCCATGTGGCAAAATCTGAACCCCTCACCTATTCCAGAACCCGACCAGAACGGAAAATTCACACCACCCCTTTGAGCCAATCAGCATTTAGTATTTGATTCCTATGGACTCAGGGAAGGATGGGGGATAAAGCCTGCTTCTTTGAAGTCACCTTCTGAGTGTGCCCAGACACTATGAGCACCAAGGTTTTCAAGGTATTGTCTGGGAAAATGTTTCGAGTCTGTTGAAGGCATAAGGCTTTGAGTAATAGTTTCTTATTTTATGGGGGTCTGGGTTACAGAGGAACACCCACCTGGAGGGGGTGAAGGAGCCAGAGACCTTCCTGCAGGAGGTACCTTTGCCCCCACACACCCCACATTTGTCCAGCTTCTTAGGAGAGTCCACCATGTGGTCACAGCCAGCCTTGACACACTGGCCCCGGACACAGATTGACAGGGTCTCTGGCCCACACAGAGTGCCATCAATCACCTGAAAGGTAAGAGAGGGTATATGGAGCTCCAAAACAGCCCACAGGTGGAGTGATGAAGGTGGCCTTCTCTCCATCTCTGGTCTGAATCCAGGGGGGATTCTCACCTTGGCTTCAAACACTTTGAACTCGCTCCTCCCCCGGGCTCTGCAAAACAACTTGCATCGGTCCCGGGGGGATACCCCCGAATATTTGGGGACCCACTGCAGGACATTGCCGTCCAGGTCACTGTGGTTGTAGGCATTATATTTCTCACACTGCTGCTCCCTGAAGCTTTTGCCTGAAAGAGTGAGAAATAGCATGGATCTTACACACCTGCTAAAGAAGACCCCTGCTGGAGAAAGGGCTGGATCCAGAGTCCCTTTCTTCCTCCAGGCTTCAGATTCAACCCAGGGACACAGGCACAGTGCCATCTGGGCCCAGTGTTCCTAGACACACCTGGGTGAAGGTATAAACCTTCCTCAAAGAGCCAAGGGAAGGAGTCATCCTGCCTCATGCTGTGCTTACTGAAACAAACATCTTTTCCATTTGGGAAAGAGCTTCGTGTGTGTGTGTGTGTGTGTGTGTGTGTGTGTGTGTGTGTGTGTGTGTGTGTGTATGTGTGTGTGTGTAGTATATATATGGTGTGGTATATTTGGTATGTGTGGTATGTACACACGTGTGTGCAGATGTGCACACTCCATGTGAATTCATGGTGTATGAGATGGGGGTCTCTTCCCTCAATGTCCATAGTGGTCCTCAGCAATTCTCCAGTATTCCTCCTCCCTGCCACTCTCCCTTCCTCCCAACTAAGCTCTGCTGAGAACTATTTCATTCTTCCAATGATTGGTTTGGTTTGACACTCTCATGTCCAGAACAAGACTGGCATCTACTGAACAGTTGTGTATTGCTTTCTTTTATCTTTATTTTTTTAACTTATTTATTTTTTATATTTTTGTTTTTTCAAGGTAGGGTCTTATGCTAGCCCAGGCTGACCTAGAAATCACTATATAGTCTCAGGCTGGCTTGGAACTCACGGCCATCCTTTTACCTCTGCCTCCCCAGTGCTGGAGTTAAAGGCGTATGCCACCACACATGGCTTTCTTTTTCTTTTTTTGAGACAGCGCCTCATCATGACCAGGCTGGCCTGGAACTCACTCTGTAGCCCAGGAAGGCCTCAAACTCATGGCAATCCTCTTATCTCAGCTTCCTAGGTGCTGGGAGGAAAGGCATGAGCCACCATGCTTGGCTACATTTGTTCATTTCTAATCTGCTTTGATATCCTCTGGTATGTTCAGAGGAATCTGTGATTGAAAACCCTGCATGTCACTCTCATCACTCCAAGCCTCCCTGGGAACCCAGCCCCCAGCTGCCTACAAGCACTGTCTCTAGACTAATCCACTGAGAGGAGATATGGGTCTTTCCTTTGTCCAATCCTGAGATTAGACCTGCTCTTTCTATCCCACTTCTCTCCCCTTGCAACGCATCAGAATCACTTGCTGGGACTTCTAAACACAGATGCCCTGCCACACTGCTAAGTTCGAGTCAGTGCAGCTGAGGGGGTCTTTGGTCATGCTTGGAAAAGCTTTCAGTTGACCTGGACTATCCCCAGATGTCATTTCTGCCTGTAAAGATATTTGTGATTTTGCCATGACATGCTGATGCATTCTGCTTGATTCCTCCTGAGCAAAGGAATAGCGCTTCTCACACCTGTTCCATCCTGGCATGTCCCCTCCTACCTCACCCCATCCTGTCTGCTGGGCCCTGCTTAGACCAAACTCCGCGAGGACTTTCAGCCTTGCCAGGTTTTCCCTTCTTTGAGCTCCTCACAAGTCTAGGGTCTGTGACTTGGAAATTAAGCCTTAATTGCTGTGTAAAGGAGTTTGGATCACTAATTAGATGGCAAACTCCTTGTGCATTGTTTTTATCCTATCATCAGCTATAGTTCTGGACACACAAAGACACTGCCAAATACTTGACTGAAATGGCTGACCTTGATCCATGTGAAATCATGACTTCATCTACGTCCACACCCACCCTGTATCTTCCTTCCTCCAGGATGTCTCAGCCCACGTGCCAGGCGAACTCTCACAATTCCAAAGCCTCCTGACGTTGCTGAACCTTCCCATTTAGCCAAACTGCAGAGCCTACAGGCTTTCCTGTAGACACCAATCCAATGCCAGGGCGTCTTGGCACTTACAATTCTAAAGCTCAGCTTGTCTTTTCATGTTGCCAATATTTCCTGGAGCTGCCCAAAATGGAGCTAGATGGGAGAAGTGAGGAAAAGCTTCTGGTCCCCTTTCCTAAATTTGCTGCTGCTGCCCCTTTCCACCTCTGAGTTCGTGTGTGGGAAAGTTCTATTAGGCAGTTGCCATGGCCCCAAGGGAAGATGGGCGACTCTCCTCAGAAGGAATGTGCACAGACCTCTGCCCAGGCTGAACGTTGGCGAGAGACCTTGGAGGTTTGGCTCTGACACTGGCTTTGGAAGAGGCTTCCACACTGCATGCAGACAAAGGTTTGGATGTCTCCAGGGGGATTATTACTCTAGATGCCGCTCCTATGCAAAGGCCCTTCCCAGAGAGGTTGGGTGGGGAGTGACAAGCTCTACCTCCACAGTACAGAAGACTAGGAGGACAGTTTCCCTCTCTCAAGTTACCAGCCTCTCCCCAGTGTGAGCTGTCCTGGGTCCCTGAGGGCTGCCCCCCAGCAGAGCCCATTTAAATCCAACTCTGTACCCAGGAAGATCACCCTTTCCCTCCTCTGGGAGTCAGTAGCTGCTCTGGCAGGTAATTACCATTCGGGGGACATTCCTCCATGTGGCATGACTGGTACTTGGCTCTCCGGCCCAGGCAGTATCTTCCTCCATTCTGAGGCTCGGGATTCTTGCACTCACGATGTGAAAACTGTATTCCTCCTCCACAGGTACGGGAACATTCTCCCCAGGGACCCCATGGGCCCCAACCTCCATCTACCGCAGCCTGCAATACACAATAGCACCCAATCAGGAAGCATTCAACTGTCTGTGCCACATGGTGGCTGTTGGCATGTCTTCATCATTTCTTTTTTTTTAAATTCTATTTATTCATTTTCAAGCAGAGAGATAGAGAGAGAGAGAGAGAGAGAGAGAGAGAGAGAGAGAGAGAGAGAGAGAGAGCGCACCAGGGCCACCACCTTGTGGGTCTGGCATATGTGGGTACTGGGGAATTAAACCCAGGGCCTTAGGCACTGGAGGCAAGTGCCTTAACCACTAAGCCATCTCTCCAGCCCTTCATTATTTCTTTATTCTTAACTGAGTGTGGGAAGGTCTGTAAGCTGCTTCAATCACTTGTTTAGTGATGGTGTGGTCTACTTGGCTGTAGCCTGGTGGGGATAAATGCTGACCTGGGATCATTTACTACAACTGCTTAGTGTGTAAAACAGCATCTGGTGCCAGCCAGCCAGGTGTTCTAAGGACCAGCTGCTGAATGAGGGAGAGGTTTTGAAATGGGTTTAAAGTTGTGTCTGATACAGTGTTTCTCCATTTGAGGCCCATGATGTTCTCCACGGGACATTTGTCAATGAATCCAAAGTGGGTTTGTGGCATACTCTCACCGCAGCGAGCTTGGTTCTGCCTCTGCAGAAGGATCGATGGACCCTTCTCCTCTCCCTTCGATAACGTAGGAAGAGCACGGATAATAAGAATGAAAGGTGACTGACCAGGATCCATGAATGCCGCACCAGTCCAGGCTTCAGATGAGAGTTTGCAGTTTCCATGGCCTAAGGAGGTGCCTGAGCCTCAGTCTAAAAGGCAAGCCACTGAGGATAGCCCTTGGAGTGTGCTGTGACAATGGGGAGCTTCAGCACTGGGCAGAGCTCAGGCGCTGAGACTCACCGGATGGTATTTCATCACGATGGCTCTGTGACTTGCAGTAAGAGAAATGTGATCAGCCTTACTATTTGGAAGTATTCAGAGCAGGACAAAGATATGAGTCACTTAAAAACTGTCATTGGCATTGCCTTGGTTTTTCACGCAAGGCTCTTCTGTACTGAGCCAAGTTTTCTCTGCCTGGATAGAGGTCCATTCCTCCTCTAGGAGTATGAAATTTCTACAATTACTCTTATTCTCTGATCTCTAATTAGAAACTTAGCTCAAACATGGTAGGCTATGAATACTTTTCACCCAGTCCTTGATGAAATGTTCCTATCCAATGTCACTCTATTTATAGTGGATTCATAAAGGCTCCCCTTTATTGAGTGCCCATTTTCCCATCTTGACACCTCTTATCAATCTGCATGAACTCTCAGACCATTCCAAAGCAGCACCAAGGTTGGCCATTGCCAAAATGCTGGGAGAACTACTGACTACAAGGACAGCCTTTCAGTCTTAGTTCCTGACTTTCAAGTGAGATGCCCTGCACCCCCATTGCAAACAGCCCTCTCCTTCCCTCTCCTGCTTCCCCACCACCACTTATCTCCCTCCATTGCCCTCACCTTGGGCTTCTCCACTTCCTCCTTGGGCAGACAGCTTCCATCTAAGCAGAGGTGCTCAGGCCCACAGGGTGTGCCATCAGCCCAAGGCAGGCTGCCATTCTTTGTGTGGCAAATGGGTTCTTCACTATCTGTGCGGCACCAGAGCTGGGCACAGATGTCTTGCACAGGGGTGTTGGGGCAGTGGCGGAAACCTGGCCCAAAGATCTGCTTGCACTGCTGGTCCAGCTCATAGAGGTTGTGCTGGCCAGGCAGGTCCGTGGGGAGTGGCAGGGCTGAGGTGGGGGCATCTAGGAGACAATCTCCTGAGAAGAGAGGAAGCAGAGGATTCAGGAGGGTATCCTTCCTTCTCCACTCTCCCATCTCCCTGCTAAATCCAATTCCATATGGCACAGTTTAGCAGGATCTAGGCATCCCAGTTTCTTTGTTCTCCATTAGATATCATCAACATCCAGCCCTCTTCAGAAAGCTCATGTCATTCTGCTCAACAGTGGCTTCTGTAGGGTGTTCTTTCTTTTGCTGTCCAGAACATCTCAGATGCATGCCCCATGACACTCAGTGTCTATCTAATGAGTGTCAGCTACTTGTACTATTAAGCCATATCACAATATAATGGGAGATCTACTTTTTCAGTTTACAACCATGCCATGCAAAACTAGTGCAGGAACCAGTGTTTGCATTAGCTATACCCCTTGCCATCTTCAATGAGAAGAGTCGAGAATGCATCGCTTCATTTCTTTGCTCAACAATTCAAACTTCTTTAACGAGGCACCCCACCCCAGCATCTCACTCTCAAGAGACCTGCTCTTAGCCTTGGCCATTTCTGACCTGACATATGGTCCATCCCTCCAGTCTGGAACATTCTTTTCTTTGCTCCTTTAGACTAAATTCTTCCATTCTTTTAAGTTCTGCTTATAATCACCTCTTCAGACATCCTTCTCAGACTAATTCCTCCTGCTTTGTCCTGAATAAATCTAAGTTAGCTCTGAGCTCAGCAGAAGAAAGAGAACTCTGGAAGGATGCTTAGCATACCTTTGGAGAATGACATGCCTCTGAAGTGTCTCCCCACCCTCCAGGCTTTGCAAGAGAGCACAGCTGCAGGGAGTCCCCAAGGTAGATCAGGTGCCAGCAGCCATCAAGGAGGCTCCATGGCAGCTGAATAGGGGGAGGAAGTGGGGCACTGAGAAGGACCTACCATGGCCATCGTCCAGGAGCTCCGTGAGGTACATGGCACTACAGGGAGACCAGGGCAGTGACTTGTTCACATGGACGAAGAGTGGTGCCATCATGTGGTACTTGCCCATGGACCCAAAGAGCCGGGCACAAGGCTTAGAGTCATCATGAGGCATGCTGAGAACGTGCCCTGGGGAGCAGAAAGATGGGGTCCACTTCAGCTGACCCTTTTCCAGTTGTCCTGTTCTGCCCAAAGGAGGGGGTTTCCCTGCAAAGCACTACTCCATCACCAGCCTCTCACTCACACCACCACCCACACTTCCTGAAGACGTTTGTTTTTGGCCTCATCCTGGATTTCCACCTTCCAAGAAACCTCAGGTGACAGAGGACCAATAGGGACTCCATTATCTTTTGGCATGTCTGTCGCTCACATTCACCTCTATTATTGTCTATCTAACATAGAACCTTCTTCATAGCCATCTCCCTCCCGAGCTATACTGTGCCTTCTCCAGTGTGAGAAACCAGTTCTGGAACAGCAAGTCTTACCCAACTCATGGGCCAGTGTGTAAGCTGCTTGTAGCCCCTCGTCTTTGATCACAGAACAACTCTTGCTGGGGTCACAGATGGTGCCAATGTCCGCCATCCCCAGGGTGTCACACTGTCCTTCCTTCCCGCAGAAGTTCTGTTGGGTGGAGAGAATATGTTAGTGAGGGTGCAGGGGCGGGCAGGCAGCCAGCATTGGGGCTAGAGGTAGGTTCTAGTGTGCACAAGTCATGTTCCCCACTGAGCCTTCTTCAAGACACTGCCTACTGGTGCAAGCAACACCTGTGCTCATTGAACTTTCTAAAGCTTTCTTAGGGCACGGAAAGCCGCATCAGGGCTCAATCCTTCTGGACACCTGCCTGGTGGTCCTGCACTACTGGTTCTTTCTGTCTTGGTTGTGGTCCAGTTAGTTCACCCATCCCTGTCTTTCTAACTTGGAGAGATATACTATTGTTAACAGAATACATATACACACAACAAAATATATACACATATTTCTATATATCTCTATTTATCCATCTGTCTATCTATCTATCTATATCTATCTTAGAGAGCTGCCAAGAGGCATTTTTGAGTGAGTTTGTCTTCCCATAGGCCACTCATGCCATTCTGAGTGGCAGTGCCCTAGACTGGTCTGGCTGGGACTTCAAAGGCCTGTTTTGGGAGGCAGAATGACACAATGCCTCATAGACCTGCAGTAAGACTGTGAATTCAACTGTGAGTGCAGCTGCTGTGTGGTCTCCCGGTCTCATGTTCCTCAGCTGCAAAATGGTGATAACACCACCTTTACCTGTGGGCTGTTGGGAAGGCTGAAGAGGTGAATATGACCATGTTCCTTTTGACCTCCAGAAAAGCTGTCGAATTAAATCCCACCAAAGAAGTAGACAGCCCTCTTGCTGTGTGGGAACCCTGAGGGACCCACTGGTTACCTGTCCCTAAGCTTAACAAAGACTAAAGACAGAACTTCTCTCCCACTTCAATCCCAGACCACTCACAGGGCAGCTTGAGCCTGTTTCCTCTTGTTATGACCTCAGCAGACAGCTGGTCACAAAATTTTGGAAAAGAGCCCTTACAAGATTTTTCTCCTTCCCTTGAAAAGGCCTCACACTTGTCCTCATGACCTCCTCCTCCTCATTCCCCCAGAAGGCCTCCAGGGTCCAGCTGGGGCCAGCAGGAGGGACAGTTCTCATGTTTGAGCAGGCCTCCCTCTGGTCCACCCATTCTGCCGCCCATCCTCCCTGGCTTCCAGAGGCAGCCCGCACACCTGTCTGGTGAGCAGGATGGCCGTGTCATAATGCTCCGGGTGGCGGTCGCTGAGCTTGTTGAAGTGCCGTTGCCAACTGCAGAAGTTTCGCAGTGTGAGTCCACCATTGTCTGACACCTCTGGGCCCCATCCTTCGTCTTCCACTATCAGCACCTTCACCACCACGAGGTTGATGGCATTCCTGATGCTCGGATGCTTGTAGATGCGGGCTGCCACAGACATCACTGTGAGGATGTGGTTCTGCGGGGAAGGAAGACCAATATAGAGAGTAATGCCACCACCTCTTGTTAGGGGACACATGTGCCATACTCGAAGCTGAGCATTGGATAGGTAGCATCTTGCTGGGGACTGGCAGAATGCTCAAAGGGCTTGGTGTTATGTTTGTTTTTTTTTTTTCTCCCAAGAGAAAAAAAATCCCAAGGGTTGGTAGTGACTCAAGATCTCAAAGCTGAGTGTACAGCCACCATCCAGATCTGCCTGGTTCAAAGCTTGTGCATTGCACACCCAGACCAGCTCCTGTGGTGATCTAAGTCCCATGATTAAAAGTCAATGAAACCAGAATGGATTGTTCTTCCATCACACCAGCAGCATTTGACCCATGACTGCTGGTTTAGAGCTGTAAACAGAAATTCTGTTGAGTAGCATGGCTTATTCTGCCTTGACCTGAGCATCAACTGTGTCCCAGATGAATACCCCCATCCTCTTTGGCTTTTGCTCAGAAGTAATGAGGGCTCCAGGTTAGTGGGATTTCCCTCTTAGAATCCACCCAAGCAGTTTCCTGATGTTTGGGGGGTAATTTCTACGTTTCAGGATGGGGATTGTAAATTAGTGCAGCTACTCTGCTCCAGCCATTTAACGCTGGCCACCTCATTAATTTCTTACAATAATTCTACCAATCAGGCATTGCAATTCCCATTTCATGAATGAAGGAGTGGAAGGTCACTTAAGTTCAATAACTTGTTGAAGGTCTTAAAGTCAGCATGCCAGCCTAGGTGTGTCTGTCTAAGGTTCACACTTTGTAATTTTCCCAGAGTTTGGCTTGCTGGTTTCTGACTAGACAGTCACAAAGGGTTTATTCCCTTCTGCTTGGGGCTTGCAAGAAGCCAGAGGGCCTAATGAGACTCATGTGTGGAGGCTCCCACCTGCTTTTCCACCCTGACCAGCTGAAGGGCCTATGTCATTGCTTGGCCACTGGCCTATCCTCGACTTGCCAACTGCTCCCCTGCCAGAGTCCAAGGCTTTGAGAGGAGGCCAGATGGGAGCTCACTCTCCTGCCTTGGGACCTCTTGGACTATTTTACACAGAGACAAAAGGGCAGAGGCAGCCATGCCTTGAGCCCATGATTTGGCTAGCTGAACAGTTGCTTGCTCTGTCTTTCTGCTCCCTGGAGTTCCGCTTCCCTTAGCCCCCCTCTCTCTATTCTCTTCTCTGGAAGGTGGGAGGAGAAAGAGGAGAAAGGTTAGGGAAGGACATTCCACTGGGGAGGGCACATGTGGGAGTTCCAGACGTATCCCATTATTTGTGAATGGGACCTGTTTGCTCATCTCTGAGGCAGCAGGCCAGGTATTTCGTTAGTCTAACGCACAGGGGTTGGCAGGGTTCTAAGCACAGGTTACTCGGGCTGCCATGCACTTCAGCTTGTTTAGGCTGATGTAAACATCTTATCAACAAAGCTGAAACTTGGCATTTGCTCCCAGAGTTGGATTCCTGAGGAAAAAAAGCAATCACATCATTATGCAACTGAGAGTGAGCCCTGAGGAATGGGAACTTGTGAGACAAATTCCTAGTCAGGTTTTCACTGCTTCTGAAGGGCAGAGTCTCCCGATCTCTTTAGGAAGGGGGTGGGGAGGGCTGTCAGGTAGGAATTTCTTCTGAGGTAATCTGCAAATGTCTTCCCGAGATTTCTTTCTGTTGAGTCCCAATTCCACACTTTGAAAATTGGGAAGGATAAAGTCTTCAGGCATCATGAAGCCAAAATGCCACCTTCTGAGTGTTGGGCCAAGGCAGCTTAGCATGAAGAAATGGAAGACGACTTAGGGTCTCTGAGTGCTCTGTGTACCCAAGTTGACCAGTCCAAACCAGATGGAGGCAGAGTAACTGACCAATGTCAAGGTCTCTCAGGGAAAAATCCATGAGAATTTGTGTAAGTGGCTGCTGAAGGGAGTCTTCTTTTGTAGAGTGTAGGGAGCTCCCAGGATCCTCCACTCCAACTTCTGAACAGCTGTTGGGCTTAGCTAACCTAGCAGCTATTGTGCCTCCAGTGATGGCTGGCTGTGAAGACATCTCAAGTTGTTTCTGGTCACTAACTACCTCAGAAGATAATGTGCATGGTAAGAAGTCACAATGAGTCTGTGGAATTTCCTTCAGAAGTCCTGGTTCTGGCACAGTTGGTGTTTTGTCTCACTGAGAAGTGTGGTCATCCCCACCATCTCCTGTGTCCAGTCAGCTCTTCAGGGTGGTGCAGCTTTTCATTGCAGTGCAGCTCACAGCTTTCTAGGGAGAAGGGCCACTGAGGCTGCGCTGGGTGTGCCATCTGGAGTCTGAGAGTCTCTGATTCACCACTTCACTTCACTGCCTGAAGAGCAGATCTGACCTACAGTCATGCAGGGGGCAGGCTCATTAGCCAGTCAAGGGAAGGTCAGATGGCTTACTCCACCACCTGCTATCTATTTATACATCTCTGCTGTGAGCTGAAGTATGGGAATGAGACCCTGTCCCCCGTGGACTGGGGGCCCAAGCACAGCAGGCAACCCCCCAAGCCACCTCAGGGTGGTCGGAGCCAATGATTCTCCACATAGCCAAGGATGGTCAAACAACTTAGAGATCTTATGCCCTTAACTATCCTTAGGGAAGTTTGAGGGAAGAGGTGCCTTCTCTTTGTTGGGTCCCCTGTCCACCTCCCCACCCCCCAGGATTCTTTAAATTAGAAACAAGAATATCTCCACCACCTAGGGATCCTGGGCTTATTGCCTTTAGGAATCTTGTTGGGGCTAAGCCTGGCCTGGGCACTTCCCACAGCTCCTCATTCTGGCCAGAATGTCACCTGTTGCACTTTGCTCATTCGCTCCCACACTGTGGATCCAAAAGTTTCCCCATGCAGCACACTTGTGGAGGCCAGGAGAAGAGTGACATTGTGAAACTCACCTGGTGCCCTTGCTCTTCCGTCCTGGGGGCCCTAGGGCCTAGGGACAGTGCTAGGGGAGGTGAAGGAGAAACAAAAACTGGCACGACCACCTTCATGTCTCCTAGTTCTTTAAATATCAAAGGTGATGTCACTTCTCCAAAGCAACCTTTATGTAGAACTATCAGAAGACAGGCTTAAACCCTCAGGACTGGGACAATCTGCAAAGGAAAGTCTGAGGGGACATGAAGGCTGAAAAGCAATGGCTGGCACTCCAAGGATGTGGCCACAACATCAAATCTGCTCTGACGAGTGCTCTCCAGTCATAGCTGTGCCTTGCTGAGTACCAATTACACACAACTTTGGGCCAGGTGATTTCCATGCTCTGTGACATCTTCCAGGCAATGTTAGGGCTTAGCTATGAGCTTTCCTATTTTACTGGTGAAGAAATCAAGGCACACAGAGATAGGTAACTTCAGATGTTTCTCTTTCCCTCTTAGGTCTATAGTCCTGGTCACCACCCTTCCAGCCATCTTTGCTGCTATGAGGAGAAGTTTAGTCTAGCCAAAGCAAGCCTAAAACATGCAGACAAACAAGGCTGTCCCTGTCATTATCCACACCTTTGGATATCTGGGTATTTTCTTTGGGAGATACTAAATATTTTTGGGCATTTTGACTGCAGTACAAGCAAGGGTTGGAAAGGACTCATTGTTTTAAAAGTGGGATGAACATAACGAATGCACACATAATACTTTGTCTTTCACTCACGAAGACTGGGAGAGTTTGTATCTCCCAAACCAGATGCATCAAAGATGACATTAAAGATGTCACAACAGGCATGAGTGGCATTGTGCTAGGCAAACCAGGCTATAGGATCACTGTAGTGCAAGAGCTCAGGGGAAACATTTGCTCCCAGAGGACAGAGGTGAGGAGAAATGAGATGGTTCTGCCACCTTTCCCTGCAATCAGCTCCTGGGAGCCTGGCATGTGAACATGCAGTGTTCTTGGGGGAAGAACAGCACTTAAACCCTTCCTGCTAAGAAGATTCTGCTGAGATGCTGGCAGAAGACCATCCATCCTTCTCAGCCAGCCACTCACCCTGACCTGCTGCAGGTTCATCCAGGGGACAGGATCTGCATATAGACAAAGTTAACAGACTCCCATGAGATGGTCCCTCCTTTCAGAAAATCTGAACCCCTTAACTCTGAAACCAAATAAGAAGGTGTGAGGGAGGAGCCTCTCTTGTGAAGGGATTAAGTGAACTCAATTGCACAGAGTTCTGGAAAATGTCATTGTCACCTACCAGTGATACCAGCCTCTTATTTAAAGGCAAAGGTGGTTTTCTCATAGTGTGACTTCACCCTTCAGTGGGACATCCTAGGACTGTTTTAAGGAGCCATGACACAACATTAGAAAGGTGTGAGTGGGTGAAGAATCACAGGTCCTCACGAGAAGACACTGCATGGTACTACTGTGACAAAGAGCGATAGACTTAGGCCAGGAGACCTGGGTGAAAAATTCAGCCTGCCATTTACTAGTATGACCTTGAGAAAGCCACAAGTCCTCTGTGAGCTGTGTGTTCTTCTGCCTCCTCACATGTCCCCATTGAAGTTATGCATGTAAAACCATTCTGTAAATGGAACATATACAAGAAAGGCTGCACCTTCCAGAAGATGGGCTGGCTCATCATGAAGCAGCTTCACGGATGCTTAAATCAGAACTGATTACCTGGTTCAGGTGTTCCTTTACAGGGCCAGGGACTCTTTTCATCACCATCATCATCACCATCACCATCGTGTTCACCACCACCCCATTACCATACCAAGATACTCCATCATGCCAACTATCTGTGTGAATGAAATTGTCAGAAGACTCCTTGAAAGTTATATGTCAAAGACTGGATTCTACCTGGGGAAAGAGTTGCATAAGTAAGCCAGGTCTTGAGGCACCAGGGCTTGATTTCACAATTCTTTAGGCCAAGTTCAATGGACCCATTTTAGGAGGCCCCAGAGGTGACTGAGTTGAGCATCTCAGTAGCTGATTAGAGGGGCCAATGGATGGTTATAGAAACAGCCACATCTCCATCTCAGAAGTAGGAATGAGTGTGCATGTGGACCAGGACACAATGAGAACAAGGATAGAGTGAGCCTGGCTGAGTGAAGACTTCTTTTTCAGTCTAAGACCTGGAAGTGACTCACTAGAGAGGGGAACTCAGCTCTCACAGGTGCCTGACACCTGTTCAAATGACCTGAATCTCGTCCTGAGCCAAATTGGGTGTGGAGGTGCCTATGTATAGTTGTAAATTGCCCAGAAAATTGTGTATGTGAAAGGGCAAGCATGAACCACATCATCCTGGTGGCTGTTTCGTGATGATGGCTCTGTGACAAAGAAAGCCAACTTACGTGAGCAACAAAACTAGACCTCAAGCAGCAGGAATGTGACCTGGTTCAGAACAAGCTGTCTTGCTTCAGTGGCTTGGGAACCCTGGAGCTGGCTTGGGACAGCTGTGATCTCTAGAGATGCCAAATACATCCTTGAGGGAAATGCTAAGCATCTCCAGTGTCTAGGTGAGGAGCCTAGAGAAAGAGGTGTGGGAGAGGACGTTCTAGCTCTAAAATCTCAATTGTTTCACTGCTTCCCCACGTTTTGACTTTTTTTTTTTTTTTTTTACATTTTTGGCTCTCAGGCAGACATCAGAGACTGTTCTACTCAGTGGGAACAGATATGGGTTTTAGTTCTGCGGTTCTAATGAATGTATCTCAGCTTGTTTCTGGAGGACGTCCTGGAGCTGGCCATGGTGGTCCTAATGAGATGTGGCAGCTCTCTCCTCACCCCCCTCCTATACCTTCTCCACTGCTTGCAGGAGGAAAGAGGTCAGAAGAGCTGGCTGGCATCTCCCTCTGCTCTCAGGGTAGGCAGAGAAGCAAATGTGAAATCAGCACCGACCCAAACCTCAAGGGACTGACTGTGCTGACGGCTTGGAGCTGCCTAGGAGTTCTCTGGGAAGCATCAATACCGCAAGCGCGTGCAGGGAGCCTCCTGGGTCTTAGTGGGTCCCTGCAGTAGTTAAAGAGCAGTCACGTGGACTCTCGCCCACGGTCCTTCTCATCCTCTCCATCTATTTTTCACTGGATCTTTCTCATCCTGCTCTTGCCCATCACAGAAGAGTAGAAAGATAATGTGAGAATCAAGGCTGACTGCCTCCTGGTCTGGCCATTCTGCAAAGGTAATGCTCACGCCTTGCTGACCCCAAACAGTCAGGTCCAGGTTAAGCTGAGCTTGGATGGGGTTCCTGGCCAAGGATGTCACCACCACAAAAGCGTTTACTGAGCTGTTCTGGTGCCAGGATCCCCGTTTCAGGGAACTGTAATCTCTGGTGCAAGTCAATTCTTCTAAAGCTGGTATATATCTGATTCTATGCTCCCCAAGGGGAAGATAGAACCCGCACCTCTTCTCCTTCTGGGAAGCCCTTTGGGGGCTCAGGGGTATACAGACACCTCTTGCTGAGTCAGCACCACTTAGAAATCCTCTGCTACAAGCTATGTCTTCTTCTTCTTCTTTTTTTTTTTTGTTTTTTTGAGGTAGGGTCTCTCTCTAGTCCAGGCTGATCTGGAATTCACTCTGTAGTCTCAGGAGATCCTCCTACCTCTGCCTCCCCAATGCTGGGATTAAAGGCGTGTGCCATCACGCCCGGCTACAAGCTATGTCTTCTGGACCCAGTTTTTCTGCTTCAGGTCATTTGAAAGCTGAGTCTTGTCGGAGGGCTGGCAGCTGGGTGGACCTGGCTCAACTTTGCCCCTCCAGAGGCAACTGCAAGAGTTCATCCTTCCCTTTTCTCCCTCCCTTTCTTCCTGAAACTACGGTTGGCTGGGCTGAGCCCCCAAGGCAGAAATTTTGCTCCCCTCCCTTCTTTTGCTGGATCCTGGCATTGCCAAGTTCTGCCAGGGCTGAGCGCCAGGTTGGCAAGGTAATCTATGCCCCTTGATCAGAACCAGATGGGCATACAGAAGTTGGGCTGCCCTCTTCTAAGTTCAATTCCCTCCACTGCCCTTTATTTAAGGCAAACTCTGCTCTGTACCCAAAGGGAGTCCAACAGACACCTTGTCCCCGTCCAGCTGCCTTTCCTTGGGAACCTCCGAGAGCAGGCGACAGTGGAGAGCCCAGGGAAGGGGGAACTGCGGGCCGCGGCGGCAGGGGTGGGGTGGAGTGGAATGGTGGTGATGGAGGGCTCTTCCAAAGTGTGCAGTTTTCATTTCTGTTGGGAGAAGCAGGTGCCTGGGACCTGCGCGAGCCTCAGGATGCTCGCTCGCTCGCTCGGGTGCCAGCATCTCCAGGGTAATCTGGAAAGGACTTGGGGGCTGCGGAGGCAGCAGGAGGCCAGAGTGGCTAGATTCTCCTCGAATAGGAGAAAGTCTCCTTTGAGGCTGGGCTCCGAAGCGTGAAGGGGCTCCGGAAGAGAAACACTGAGAGACTTGGGATGGCTCCGGGACCTACCTGCAGGTCGGCTCCGTAGAAGGCGGCCATGGACGCATCGGCCACTAGGAGCGTCTCCACGAAGCGGGCCTCGGACACGAACCGTTTGGTCCTGCTCGTGGCGGTCAAGGGTGACGGCAGATCGCTGGCCTCTTCGGCTTCTCTGGGTTCCTCCTCTTCGTCGTCGTCCGTGTCCTGCGCGTCTTCCGTGTCCACCTCCCACTCGAGTCCGTGAGGGAGGCGGAGGGCTTCGGCGGCGGCGAGCTCGGGATCCCCGCTGCGTGGCCCGGGCCCCCAACGTTGCAGGCGATGCGGTTGGTCCAGGGAGTCCCCTGCGCCCTGCGGCTGGATGGTGAACTCCTCCCCGGCCAGCAGGAAGGAGCCGCTCAAGCCGCGGCACAGGCTGACGGCCGCCAGCGACTCCGGCTCCCCGTTCACGGTGCCCGAGAAGAAGCAGCCGCGCAGTCCCCGCTCGGCCCCGGCCGCCGCACCGGAGCCCCCCAGGCGCTCGACCTTGAACCCGGGCGCCAGGAAGCTGGCGTCGGGGGCCAGGCGCAGCACGAAGCCCTGGCCGAAGGCGGACAGGTGGAAGGCGAGCTCGCTCCCGCTGCCCGGCAACCGCGTGGGCACCACCAGCTCCGAGGCCTGATCCCCGCTGCCCGGGCCGGCCGGGGCGCCGCCGGCGAGCGGCGACAGCGACAGCAGCAGCAGCAGCATCGGCAGCAGCGGTGGCGGCGGCGGGACAGGCGGCCCCCGGGAGCCGGCGGGTGCGGGGAGCATGAGGGCTTCGGCTGCGGAGCGCGCGACCGGGGAAGAAGTCCGCCCGGGCCCGGGCAGGTGCTGGCAGCCCGAGCACCGGCCGGCCGGCCGCTCTCTCCAGGAAAAAGATGAATCGGATGCGAGGGCGGCCCGGTCCCCTGGCGGCCCCTCGGCCGCGCGCAGCCCGCTCCTCCCGCCGGCCGAGCGAGCGAGCCAAGCCCGGCAGCTGGAGCCCCGGCCCGCGTGCGCCCGTCCTCCGCCCCTGGCCCGGAGCTGCAGCCGCCTGCCGCCTCCTCCTCCTCCCAGCCCGGGAAGCACCGAGTGGGCTGCAGAACCCTTCGTATTTATACTTCCTTCCCGGCTTTGACATAAGAGGGTTATTTTTGATCTCTCACTATTCCCGTTTCCCCTCCCCTGGGGGGAGAGAAAGGGAGAGAGGGAGGGAAGGGAGGGAGGGAAGGAAGGAAAGGGAGGGAAACAGAAAAGAGAGATGAGGGAAAAATTGGATGAAATGTAAAACCAACCAGGAGTCAGCGAGTCCCTCCCCCCCCCCAGTCAAATGTCAGTTTCAAACTTTTTCCCCTTCTCTTTAGAGTGGGAGGACCCTGTCAACTCTGGTCCTGCTGGACAGCCCCTGCAGGCAAGTTAAGTCCTTTGGGGAAACCTTAGCCTCTCCCTCTCCTAGAGCCAGGTGACTGCACTTCATAAAAGGCCTGTGCACTGATCTCAGCTTTGGTGTTCAAATTCCAGCAGAGATACCACGGTGTCAGAAGATAGAAGATTCCAGAGCCTTTAATGATGAGGCACAAGAGGGAGTTGGGAAAAGGTCACACTAAAATTGTGCTTTCCACCCCCAAGCACTGCATAGCATTAGAAAATACCACCTGGTTAAGGTTACCAAGGATTCTTAATGGCTTCTTTCCCAGGGTAGTGGGGCAAATCCCAGTCCAATAGGAAGTTACCAGAAGGGAGGCAAAGTGGATTCCCCTCCAAGGGCAAGGTGGCATTTCTCCAGGAAAGAAGCAAATCTCCAGTCCTGTCTTCTGCCAGACAGTACTGCCAAGTACTTTGGGACTTTAGAAAAGGTGGCAGACCCCTTTCACTGCTTCCCTCTCAGCTCCAAATACAAAGGTGTCTGCAGGTTAACTCATTCTGCCCCACACCACCACATCTTCCACGTGGGCAAAGAGCGAGACCTAGGAAGACAGAGATGACAGGCTCTCAAGACCTGAAAACATGTGCAGGCCTAGCCTGGATTCAGAATCCTGCTTTCTCAGAACCAGCACTGAGACCTAGCCCCTCCGGCCCTTCTGAACTGTCCCCTGGAAGATCTCAGATTCAAGGTCCTTGGCCAGCTTACCTACGTTCAGCTACCCAACTTTCTGCTTATATGGGGGATGCGCACAGTTGAAGGCATCCTTACTTCTTTTAGCCCGCCTGATCCCCTTCTGTGGAGGTTTGGCCTACACAGGAGAACTTTCAGGGCTTTTTACCTCCAAAGCAGAGGCTCTTGCAGTGACAAAAGCACTTTTGCAAGGGAAAAGCCCTACCAAGTCACCCACCCACCAAACCGTCCCTCTCTGCCATCTCAGGAGATTGCCAACCTCCAGCCTAGCCTGGCACAGAATCTCCTGCATAATGTAGCAGATAGGAGAACTCCACTTCCAGATGGTTTGGGAGAAACACGATTAGTGGTAGGGGAACAAAATGAACTTTTGCTGCAGCCTTTTGCCAAAATGAACGAAGTGCCCATCCTGTAACGGTGGGACAGTCTGACCCGTGCAGACAATGAGTAATCCTCGTTTGCCTCAGGGCTGTGGTGACATTTTAATCATGGCTCTTTGCTTTCTTTTTTTGAAAGCGTTTTTAAAATTAAAAATATATATATTTTTATTTTTTCCAAGGTAGGCTGACCTGGAACTCACTCTGTAGCCCCAGGCTGGCCTCAAACTCATGGTGATCCTACCTCAGCTTCTGGATCTGGGCTTTTACTTTCTTAAAGCCCCTTATTTGCCATTTTTCCAGAGGGGAACTCCCAGTTTTCTTTCTTGAGATGGGGTCTCACTCTGTAGCCTAGGCTTGTTTTATATTCACTGTGTAGCGCAGGCTGGCTTCAAACCTCACCTCAGCCACTTCCTAAGAGCTGGGATCACAGGTATGTGCCATCATGCCTGGCTTTAAACTCCTGGTTTGAAATAGCAATAGGTCCTCTATCTTTACCCTCTTTTCTTTTGTGATCACCTGAGAAGGGTACCCAGGTCATCTTTCTCCTCCTGAATATATGTTAATGGATAGAACCCGACTAGGGAAAGGTGATGTCTCTGCTCCATCATTGGGGAAAGATCTGAAAGTAGCTGCTGTTTTTTTTTTTTTTTTCTCTCCCAAATAGAATACAAATGCTTTTGGAAGCTCCCTTTGCAGAGAGTCAGACAGTGGACTGTGGACTGTGAACTAAGGACTTGCTTCATTTCATCCACAACACAGGACAATCATAATATCCATTGCTGGCAGGCAAACTGCCCAGAGCTGGATTGCTCTGTCCTTCCTGGGTTCACCCTTCCTAGTAGATGTGCTTCCCTGGAAACCTCCAGGGAGAAGCTTGCTATTTGCAAGGCAACCACAAGGTGTCAGGCTTACCTCAGCTATATTGAACACTGGGCTCCCCTTTCCAGGAAGAAGAGAGGGTTTAGAACTAGGCAGGTGTTGGATGGAGCTCCAGTGGTGCAATCGGTTAGCACAAGGTACTTATACAGAAACTAGGCAGGTGAAACCAGTATAACAAAACAAACACCAACAATCCCACCAGTGAAAATCCCAAATGGGCAACCTGCCAATTTTGGATTTTTTAATATTCTACTCTCTTTCCCCAGGTCCGTAATTTTAGAAAGGTTTGGTCAACTCTGGTACGTGGACTGTCCTATGCCTTGCCTGTTTTTGTACAATCCACAAGTTAAGAACCGTGTTTTATACATTTAAAAATATATTTTATTTATTTATTTGAGAGAGAGAGACAGACAGACAGACACACACAGAGAGAGAATGGGTGTGTCAGGAGCTCCAGCCACTGCAAATGAACTCCAGATGCTTGCACCTTCTTGTGCATCTGGCTGTATATGGGCACTGGGGAATCGAACTCTGGTTCTTCTGCATTGCAGGCAAATGCCTTAACCGCTAAGCCATCTCTTCAGCCCTGTTTTATACATTTTAAGTGGAAAATTAAAAAATTAGATGATTACTATCTCATGACACTTGAAAATGATATGAAGTTCAACCTTCAGAGTCCATAAGGAAGGTCTACTGGAAGGTGGGCATATCCATCAAGGACTTTGCTGTGCTGGGCTTGGTAGGGCTAGGGGAGCTTAAGATATTTACTCTCTGGCTCTTGCTAAATAAATAGATAAATAAACAAACAAACAAACAAATAAATAAATAAAGGTTGTTGACTGAATGTAAAACAACATAAAATTAGTTTCCTCAAATTTGGAATGTGTAATTATTGAGATACAGAAGTGAATCTTACAAGGTAAGACGCTCAAAACAATTTCTGTTCTGAATATGAATGGGAAATTACATGAAAATTCACATCTTATTGTTTTGTCATTCATTTGGTATTTAGTAGTTATTCATTATTTGATTAGACCCTAAATTATTAGTTATATATTTATGGAGATCATACTGTATGCCTATTATGACTTTTAAGTTTTTAATGAATTTATACCATTACTATATCTCACTCTGTCACTAGAACTTTTTTATATACTGCATATCATAAATTTTTAGTGTGAACTAAATTCTGGTAGTATCTAAAATTCCAAATTTTTTAAAACTGGAAGGAACACGAGGGGTCATGTAATCCATTTCCACTTTCATTTCATAAAGAAGGAGAAGCAGGTTTTGGTGACTTACTCAAAGTTGCATCACTAGCCCAGTGTGATGGTGCACGCCTTTAATCCTAGCACTCGGGAGGCAGAGGTAGGAGGATCGCTGTGGGTTTGAGGCCACCCTGAGACTACATAGTGAATTCCAGGTCAGCCTGGGCTAAAGTGAGACCCTACCTCAAACAAACAAACAAACAAACAAACAAACAAACAAACAAACAAAAAACCCCAAGCAAAGTTGCATAACTAACTGTGGCTTTTACAACCCACAAATGTATGCATGTTGCACATGAAGATAAAGACTGCTTTGCTTCAAAACATCCTTTGCAGCTTTCATTAACACCAAGTGCTAGTTGTGGGCCAGGCACTGCTCTAAATGCTCATTTAAATTAATTTAATCTTTATTCCTTAGCAATAATAAAAACCTCTTTGGAGTGCTTGTTGTGGTTGATATGTAGCCCTGAGCTGCACAGCTCCAAACATTGCCCAGGTCCCTGTACAGTCCTCTGGAAAGGGCACCATGAAGATGAAGAGGCAGGCTTAGCGTGATTAGGGTCTCCCTGGGAACAGGTGGTAGAGGCAAGGCTCTTAGCCAAAGTCAAGTGCACAAATTGCTAACTCAATAAAACATTTTCTGAGGGAAAATATTTTACAGAGTTAGGGTTCCTTTGCATAGAACCAAGGATTAAATCATGGTATTACAGAGTTAGAAAGGACCAGTGCGGTGGTCAGTGTTCTTCTTTGGAAGGAAGCTAAGCAGTCTTTTTTTTTAAATGAGCTCTCTCTCTCTCTCTCTCTCTCTCTCTCTCTCTCTCTCTCTCTCTCTCTCTCTCTAACAGTTTCTCCCAAAGTCATGTAACGGCACTTAAACACATCATAACTCTGTCCTTTAAAAGAAAGTAAGACCCTTTGTGTCACAAGCTGCATCTGTTTTCTTTAATTTTGGTTATCATGCACGAATGGCCACAACTCTGTCTTATATATATATATTAGAGAGAGAATTTCCTGGTCTCTGTTTATCCTGTTCCTGAGCACACATCCAGGCAGGCCTCTACCCTTCTTCTCCTCTCAGGCACACAGGTTTTTACAATAGGCATCTGTGTTCACGTGAGGTTTCCTGTGCGTCTTTATCTGCTTAATTCTTTCTTTGTGCTAAATAAGCTATCTTTCGGAACCTCTGAAACATCACTCAGTATCTGGAAAATCATTCATTTATATTCTTGTGGCCATTAGGTTCAACTTCCGCAAAGGAATAGCTGCCCTGATTCATGCTCCTGTCTTCATGGGAGCCCTGGGGTGCTTCTAGCCTTGTGTCCCTATCACTGAGAGGCAGATTTAGGCAACTTTATGGTGATATTGACATTGACTTGCTGTTAATAAGATTTTTTTTTTGAGGTAGGGTCTCACACTCTAGCTCAGGCTGACTGGAATTCACTATGTAGTCTCAGGGTGGCCTTGAACTCACAGTGATCCTCCTACCTTTGCCTCCTGAGTGCTGGGATTAAAAGCGTGCACCACCACACCCGGCTTTAATAAGGTTTCCATTGATTTGAATACATTAAGAAACAGGTACCTATAGAATGTATATACTTATTCATAATAAAGATTAATTTTAAAAAGAATGCATTTAAGTTAAAAAAACAGGTACCAGCAGTGACTGCCAATATTGTGCACTCCAAGTTGCTTAATGGATTTTTCCTGCATTCAAGTTAGTCTAATGGAGCAATGTGTGGGCAAGACACATGATTCCAGGTGGAATGCACCCTGCTTTCAATCTGAGGTGTTAGGCGTGTACTTGCCTCACCACATATGACCAGAAGGTGGCACTGTGGGAATTTGGTAATTCTAGATCTGTTATGCCAGGCAAGGTGAAGGAGCCATCCTTCCACCTCTATAGGTCTAGAAGCTGAGCATTCATCAGATTCCTTCCAGGGAAACGCCCAAGAGACCTGCTGTCATTGGTTAATGAGCTCCTGCCGTCTTCCTCCTTTCCTTTTCCACTTTGCTTTCTGGTCTTCTTCAAGACAATTCCTCTCAGACTGTCAGGAAGTCTAGAGGGCTGGCTAACCTGAGATGTCTCCAGCACCTGGGACCATCTTAGTCTCAAGGGACATCTTGTCTTCTGAATACCCAATTATAAATTAATTCAAGCAGTATTTCCCCAAATACCCACTTTTGATTCCAACCACCAGATGACAGTCTTGTCCCATTTACCTTTCCAAGCAGATGGAAGATAAGGGTTTGAAACCACTAAACAATGGCCTTATTACCACTTAACCATCTCCTTCATGTATATCTATCCAACTTGAAAAACTGCATGCATGTAGCGCCTTTTCGAAGGAAAGGGAAGAGATGAAAGAAAGGAGTTTGGTCCTTCAGAGTGATTCTCAGAGTAGGTAAGATCAAGAGAATTGATGTAGAACCTAGCCGGTCTTATGAGTCTTTAGGAATGTACTCACAGTGAATTAGCAGAGCCTTGGACATGGGAACACAGAAATGTTTCTTGTCTCTCTCTCCACCTCCACTTCCTCGTTGTCATCATCGACTCTCCTACCTGGCTTGGTCGACTAGGTGTAAAGCATCCAGAGTTAATCTTGTCACCTTTCCTCTATCTTCAAGGTCTCTTTAGAGCTACCTGGAGTTCTCATCTGACCATATGCTCTGAGGACCAGCAGAGAATCCAATCGGTCACAAACACTTAGTAACAAGTACTAATAGGAATGTTCAGTTTTGAAGAGACCCAAGAGATAAACAGCTCAGAGGATTCCATGCACTGTGGCCTGAGCACGAGAGGGGCCAGCAGCCGCATACCAGATCCTCGCTGTCTGTGCCGCTTGCAGCTGCTGCTAGTACCTCTGCAGAACTCTGCACACACAGAGACAGATGGAGAATGGGCACGCCAGGGCTGCAGCCACTGTAAGTGAACTCCAGATGCATGTGCCCCTTTGCACATCTGGCTTTATGTGGGTACTGGGGACTTGAACTCAGGTCATTAGGTTTTGCAGACAAGCACCTCAACTGCTGAGCAATCTCCCCAGCCCCAAAAGAGGATTCTTGCAGTTGGCAGGAGATGGTATTCTAAGACTGTTGAAGCCTCACCTCTTCTAATTTTTCAATATTATTGAGTACTGGAGGATTCTTTTGCTTCTGGATAAAAAAACAGCTTCCTTTCCTTTTATTTATATTTTAATTTTTTTGAGGTAGGGTTCTTACTCTAGCCCAGACTAACCTGACACTCATTCTGTAGTCCTAGACTGGCTTTGAACTGACAATGATCCTCCTATCTCTGCCCTCTGAGTGCTGGGACTAAAGGCGTGCACCACCATGCCCAGCTCCTTTTCTCTTCCTTCCTTCCTTCCTTCCTTCCTTCCTTCCTTCCTTCCTTCCTTCCTTCCTTCCTTCCTTCCTTCCTTCCATTTCTTTCTT
>PVHP010006670.1:0-59183 GCA_004024765.1 Zapus hudsonius
CACTCTGGAAGACAGTTTGTCCTTTTTAAAATATTATCTGCATTAGGCAGAATAACTCTGTAGTATACCAAGTTATCTCCCCCATACCTTGGGAATGATGGTATGCATGGCATATGGGAATTAAGGCTTTTCACCAGCTGATCTTAAAATAGGGAACTTATGGTGATTGTTCTGGTGGGACCCAGTTCAATCACGAGATTTACTTGACATATACAGAATTAAAACAGTGACAAGTGGAAGAAAGAAGCACAAGAAAGTCAATGGGAGAAAGAGGTGACTATGGGGAAAAAAGCATAAGAAATGCAGCAGTGATGCCTTTGAAGGTGAGGAGGAGCCATAAGCTATAAGCTGAGGAGAACTAGCAGGAGCAGGAAAGGCAAGCAAAGGACCACAGTCCTGCCAACATTTTAATGATGGCCCAAGTGCTGAATTTCAATCTATAAGCTAATGAATTCATGCTATTCTAATACAAACAGCAGCAAAAGGAATCTAATACATCATGCAATTTAAAAATCACACTCTTGGTATTTATCCCAAAGAACTGAAGACAATGTTCACACACAAAAAAATCTGTGATATGTATGCAAGTTCACAGCCTGTTTAATCACAACATACCCCAAATGGAAATACACTTACTGTCCTTCAACAAAAGAGTGGCTAAGCACATTTTAACACAGTGAAAACTGACACACACAGGTTGTCTAGATCTTGAAAGAGCACTATGCTTAGTGGCGATAGCCTATCTCAAGTCACACAGCACTGACTGTCTTTATGTGACAATTCAGAAATGAGGAAATAACGGATATGGACACAGAGGAGTGTCTGCCAAGGGGTAGAGGGAAGAAGGGAACACAGGGATGGAGAGACTGCTCAATGGTTAAGGCACTTGCATGAAAAGCATGACAGGCTGGGTTTGATTCCCAGGACCCACATAAAGCCAGGTGCACAAAGTGATGAATATGTTTAGAGCTCTTCTGCAATGGCAAGAGGACCAGGTGCATCCATTCCCTCTCTTCTTGCAAATAAATAAGTAAATATGTTTTTTAAGCAAAACAAGAAGTTTCTTTACAGTGACCCAAGATCTAATGCATCATCCTTAATGCAGTGACTACAGGAATCTATAGTCATGCTCAGCTCATACTGACCACACACAAAAAATTCGATGATGGCTGAATTTATTCTAACAGTACTGTATCAATCAATGAATGTCAATACCTGGATTTGATCTTGTTTGACAGACACATGTCACTGGATAGAAGGTTTATGGAATTTTATATACTTTATTCAACTCTGTGTAAGTCTATGATTATGTCAAAATATTAAAGAATAAGAAGAGAGGAAATGGATTAGTTGGACAGGATATAAGAATAAGTATTTCACGTAAAATTTCATCCTTTTAAATTTCTATTTTATGCCTTATTTTATTTATATTGTGATGAGATCAAACCCATTGCTTGTTATATATCTTGCAAGTGTTCTACCACTGAACTACCCCATGAAACGTGCCTTCATATAATGTACTTCCATAGCAACACATCAGTAAGTGTACACTGAATTATCTTAAAAAAAAAAAACCACCTCAAAACCCACACACAAATAAAAGGAAAATAATGAGAATACTCTGACATATTTATTCCTGTATTTACTTCAGTGGGCACTGACAATGAAAAAAATAAACATCACTTTTTTTGAATAGTTCTTTGTCTAACTGTACCAGTGTAGTGTTGATAAAAAGTAGCACATACTAAAATGTACTCAAAGTATATATAACAGAAAATGTTTGAGACCTGGGCATATTGGAATACACCTATAATCCTTGTACTTGCAAGGCTGAGGTAGGAGGATCACAAATTTAAGGCCAGCCTGGGCCACACAGAGAGACTGTCTTTTAAAAATAGAAAGAAAAAACAGGGTGAGGTGATGCACCCCTTTAATCCCAGCACTCAGGAGGGAGAGGAAGAAGAATCGATGTGAATTTGAGACCACCTTGAGACTACATAGTGAATCAGCCTGGGCTAGAGCAAGACCCTACCTAGGGGGAGAGAGGAACCTAAGAGAGAGAGAAAAAAAATAAAAGATTTAGAGAACACAATTTTACAGAACTGTAGCTTTCTAAAAAAGTAAAGAAAAAAAAAATGTAGTCAGGTACATGACTTTAATCCCAGTACTTGGAAGGCTGAGGCAAAAGGACTATCCATGAGTTTTAAGCAAACATGAGTTAGAGTGAGACCCTATTTCAAACACAAGCACAATATTCTAATGTGATCGTTATTTTCATACTTGACCTCCAGCATTAGAAAAAAAAAGTGGGGGCTGGAGAGATGGCTCAGCAGTTAAGGCACATGGCTGAAAAGCCTAACAACACAGGTTCGATTCCCCAGTACCTACAGAAAAGCCAGATAGATGCACAAAGCAGCACATGCATCTGGAGTTACTTTGCAGCAGCTGCAGGTACTGGCGCACCCCTCCTCTCTCACACACTCTCTCCTTCCTAGCAAATACATAAAGTATTTTTAAAAATTTAAAAAGCTCCCAGAAATCAGTAACTACCCACATTGAGCTGTTTATCAGACAGACCTAGTAGGTCCCCAAAACAAGACAGGCTTCAGTAAAAGCACTTGAATACCCACCCAAGGTAAAAGATAAGACCCTATGGCTGAAGATACCACAGGCTGCTGTTAGACTGGCTGGAATCTGAAAGGAAGCCAATTCCTCAGATGTTTTTAGCCCATATAGTGCTGGGAAGCATTACATGAGCTGCCAGGGGAACTAGCCAACTGTCAGAAAGCAGTGGACACTGCCATACCACAGTGTCCAGCATGACAAGATATACACATTTGTGCACAGTGGCACTCAACCAAGGCAGGTAATCAAGGTCTTTCTAAATGGCTAAGAGATCTGCTCAGTGGTAAGGAACCATTAGCTAGACCTGGGATCTAAGCCAAATTCCTAAGGAGACCAAGAATCTGGAATCCAAGGGGAATTTTCCACTAAACATGGGCCTAAAGAGAAGCCACACTCACTATAATCTTACCAAATTAACCATGCTTGTCTCACTTAATGGATGCTGATTTCATACTCCATTGGAGAATCTGTTTCTATTTTTTCAGAAGGCAGTAAAACCATGGACAACCTAATTCTACCAGCAAGACCAGAACTGATAGTTGACTCCTTGGTAAGACATGAATCACCCCTAACACACCAGTTAGGGCCTAGGTGAAACAATGGAGCAAGTGTCAAGATGAACAGCAGTGCTGCATCCACAGCCAGCTCAACAATTTGTGTCAGGGTGATGGAGACAGACACCAAGGATACTCAAACAAAGCAGATATCTAGAGGCCACTAAGAGCTCTACACTAAAGCATACTTAAAATTCACCCACCATGGTTCAGGGAATTTTGCAGAAGAGGGGGTGGAAAGAGTGTAAAAGCCATGGAGGGTATCCAGAAGCACCACTCACACAACTCCTCGCCCTTTATTCCATGAAGCATTCCAGCAATCTCACTGAGGAGGGCCTCCGTGGAACTAGGGCAGGGAGGAGGGGAACAGTGGGAGCAACACATGAATTGTGCATACAAAGTTTCTATGTATTAAAAATTTAAATGATCAAAAAAAGAGGGTACATTAAACAGAAATTTAAAAAATGCAGTAAAGCATCAGCAACTATTACTTTTCACTTTTAGCTGTGATTTTACACCCTCCTAGAATTTATGAAGTTATTAGTAATAATATTTTATACAGTCTTTTATTCTTTTTTTACTTTTTGAAATAGTGTCTCACTATAGTTGGATCACCTTGTTTTGAGGCAGGGTTTCTCTTCTTGTTTGCAACTGCATTGCCAGAGTAACTGGCCCATGAACTTTAGCAATGTCCTGTCTCCCTTTTCCCTGGTTGTTAGGCATGTACAACAGGCACTTTACCTACTCAGCTATCTCCCCAGCTCTATCCAGCTTTAAAAACAAGGTTATTGTGATTAAGCATTTACTCTGCCAATAGTTTTAGAGGTTGTAAGAACACATGAAATTGAAGCTCTCAATTATCATTGCTTGTGATGGCTAAATTTTGTTGTTATCTTGACCTGTTTAGTAATCTTCAGTGGCCTCTGAGGTTGTTTACAGAAAAGCAGCCCTCTCCGTAGGGGGTGGGATGCAAGGAGGCTCAGAAGACCTATAAACATTCTTTCCTAGGAAAGCAGTGCAGGAAGGAAAATTCCAGAGACCCAGGGAGTAAACAAGTCTGAGGAAGGGTTGTAAGACCCTATCCTAAGGCTATATATAGAGGAAGGAAATCTCTCTTTTCTCCCCTCTTTCCTCCCCCCCATTGGTTTGTTGATATGTCTATGTGGTGATGGTCTCTCTCTCTCCTATCTCTCCCTTCCTCCCTCTTCCTGGATCTGTGAAAGGGGGCCAGCCTCTTTCACCATTATGGAACTTCCCCAAATCTGTAACTTCGGTAAAATCCCTACTTCCCATAACTATGCCTGGTTTGGAGGTTCATCTCAGTGGTGTGTGGCTGACAACAACAGTCATACCAGGAGTGGGGTGATTTTGCCAAGATGAATCTGACCATGTGGATTTTGTTCTGAAACTTGTGCTGGTGGACAGGACATGGATTTGGTACTTGCAACTAAAGATGCCTTTCAGATCAGTAAGCCATGTTTTATGAACTATTCTGGGGAGAGTTTGAAAACACTAAGTGCAAATAGAATTGCATTTGGAGGCTTGGATTATGAACTTTCTAAGGGAAAGGGAGATGGCAGAGAACTTTATTGGAATTGTGTCACTGGAATAAGGACTGGATGCATTCTACTGCCCATACCCAGAAAGTCTGATCAAGGTAGAATTTAAGTAATGGACTGATTGATGTATTTGGCTAAAGATATGGAACTGAGAACTTTAAAATTAAAGGTTGGAAAAAACTCAAAAGCAAGTTTAACTTACTGGCAAAAAGACTGGTTTTAGGTTACTGAAACTGCAATTGTCAACACATTAGCAATCCTAAATGAAGATAGCCCAACTGCTTTACAATGAAACAATGGACAGGATGACTGAGGTGTTTGCACCTAGGAAGGACTGAATGATAGACTTTGAGAACTCCTTTGGATGGAGATAGCTGAAAGTCTGGAACCTGCTTGTCAAGGTCACAATTTATTTTGTCTCTGAATTAACAATATGCCTGTGTCCTGCATAACTGGACTGCTTTTGGAAGCATGAAAAATACATGTGTGGAGTGGGGTCGTAACGTGCATATGGTTACAGGAGCTGCTGCTGAGATGTGGTATATAGAACAGGGTGTGAAGTCCCTGATAGACCAGTGATGCGATCGGAAGATGGACCATGGTTTGCAATGAAGACCCAAAGATGTTTTGGATACACCAGGACTATGCAAGGGCTACCATGGAGTATTGATGGCTCAGGATAGAAGTTTTCCCCAGCTAGTCAACCAAACTGGAGGGGCAGTATTGGAAAATCCAGAGACTGTCAGTTATTGGCTATGATATCAGTCTTGAATAGCAAATGTTTGATGTTCGAAGTTTGCCTAATGGTTCTTGAGTGTGCATTGGTCCGGTCTCTCCTTGTTGTGCCTCACAACAGTTTGAAATGTTTATTCAGCGCCATTATTTGTTAAAAGCATGTAACTTGTGTTTATTTTATAGAACTCAGAGTTAAGGGACCTTGCCTTTTGTTGGGGGGAATTATACGTTTCTGGTTATAAATGGGATAGTTATATCATGTTTGGTGGAATTGCAGTCCTGTTACTGTCTTCATTTGTAAATTAAGTATGATGTAAGGAGCTACACTTTGATGTCAAGTTGACAAGGGGTGGACTTGTGATGGTTATATTTTGTTTAATAATCCACAGTTATCTTGGGTGTGTCTCTGAGGATGTTTACAGGAAGGCAGCCCTCTCAAATGGGGGCAGGATTGTAAGGAGGCTCTGGGGAGCTAGAAACAAACATCCCTTCCTGGGAGGGCTGTGCAGGAAGGAAATTACAGAAACTCACAGAATAAACAAGTTTGAGAAAGGGTTGCAAGATGTCCCAGAATTCAAGGATCCGTTGTGAGTTTGAGGCCACCCTGTGAATTCCAGGTCAGCCTTGGCTAGAAAAAAAGGTGCCTGTTTGTTGGTGTGTGGTGTTGGTGATGGTTTTTCTCTCTCTGCTTGGACCTATAAAAGGGGGGGCAAACATCTTTCACCATTATGAAACTTCCCCTAGATCTGTAAATTCCTTCCTCCCATAATTGTGTCTGGTTTGGAGGTTCATTCCAATGGTGTGTGGCTGGCTACAACATAGTTGAACAAGGCATGCTTGCTCTCCAAAACATACCTGAAGAGCCCTGAAACTAATAAATATTATGAAAACAAGCTTAATATTTACCTATCATTTTGTTTTTAATAAAGCAGATTTTTTTTTTTATTTTTTTAAGGTAGGATCTAGCCCAGGCTGACCTGGAATTTCCTATGTAGTCTCAGTATGATCTCAAATGCTCAGCGATCCTCCTACCTCTGCCTCCCAAGTGCTTGGATTAAAGGCTTGTATTACTATGCCCCACAATAAAGCAAAATTTTATTTTACCAGTAATTAGATGATTTTATTGTTTTTCTGAAAAAGTAAACTTTCTAGCTTGGGAGTAGAACCTGCTAAATGTAAGTTGACATTAAATATTAGTCAATAAATAAAGCTAAACTGAAGATTTATCTCCCTATTTGTACATTTGTGACATGTTACTGTATAGAATAAATTTAGTATAGTTTATAAAATTTTCAACTTATAACTGGCATACAAAATTTTCTTCACATCGTAAAGTAAGAATTCATATTGTAGTATAATATATAGTATAATTGAAAAGGAAAATATGTAGAAGAAAATTTTCAAATATAACTTCATTTTTGCGGTGGTTTTCTTAAGCTCATTTTATTAATGTTAACTCCCTAGTCTTTTGTTGTATATGAATACTCTTCCTCTCAAGGTACTTGGTTCTTTACATTGAACTTATGTTTTAATTTGAAGGTAGAACATTTCACAACAACAAATATGATTCACAATCACAGAATGAGAAACTCTTGTGAGGACAATGGATCTTTATTATTGTAGTGAAACTTAAACCCTGTGATTTATTTTCCTTTACAAAGTAATTGATACCTTGTCACAGTTTCTTTGCCTTGGAGAGGTTAAAAAGTTGTCCACGTTCCAGACAGCAAAAGAGCAGCCTCTGCCAACCAGCGACGTGCTCAGACAGGAACTTTCTTTTGATGTGAACTAACAGGCTTGCTTTCCAAGTGCAACCAAAGTCAAACAATGAAAGCCCAAGCCATGACAGACCAAGGCCCAGCACTCCCAAGTGGGTAACCAAGGCAAACACATCTCTTCTTTAAGGAAATCTTTTAGCAGGCTGCACATACATCAGCACGCTAGTTGCGCTGTTATATCAGCTCATTTTCTGTAAGGACTATCTAAATCTCCCTTGGGTTCTCAAAACGATTTACAGGAAATCTGAAGAGATCAAATGATTTGAGAGTCTTATGACATGGTTATAATCAAAAACATATTAATAAAAAGCATGTGGACTTCTGTTCTGTAATGAGTGCCTAGCACTGCTGTTTATTTTCTTGTCAATCTCCACCCAGTCTTCTCCCCAACAACAAAGAAATGACAGTCCTATCTATAGAATACTCCTATGAAATTCCTTAAAGACTAAAACAATGGTCATATATATATGCTTTTCCTTTAGTATGAAATGCTGAGGAAAACTGCACTGTTCCTTGTATTAAGAGAATCCAGCCAGCTTACACATGTAAGGGGCACTCTGCATTTTAGATAAACAGAGCCTGCCGATGTGGGAAAGAGGAGCTGGGGGTAGCGAGATAAATCACTAGCATTTCCAGGCTAAGAAGTATGGGTTTCTGTTCAGGTCAGACTGGCTGTCGCCACAAACATTGACAGGAAGAGTTACTGCCGAGATGCTCCAGCGGTGGTGATGGCGACATGCACAGGAGCAGAACCAGAGTTATTACAGGGATGCTCCAGCATTGATGAGGACATGCATAGGAGTAGAACCACAGAAAAGTCTACTTCCTGTGCCATAGAATCATCACCACAAAAAACCCGTTATCACCTCTCATTCCTGGCTTCTCCACTTCCTGAGACCCTCGCACCTTTGCTTTCAGCTTTTTATCCTATGTGGCCTGGACTTCCCCATGTGAGTCTCAGTCTCCAGCCCCACTCAGCCCCTGAGTAACCGCCTTATCCTAGTCTTCCCACTAGAATCTGCCTACCATGTGAGGATTGCCACTCTGGATCTGCCACGTGGCCACTCTCACTTTTCCTTAGCCTCCCTCCATGGGAAAGCAATGCCAAGTATGTTCCCTTCCTTTAAGCGCTCTCTCAGTTTGACTTCTGACTTACTTCAGTCTGGCTTCACTCTCTAAGCATCAGTTTTCCTAGCTTTCTACGTGGACTGTAGCTTCACTCATCCTTACCTGGAAATCTCAGTTTCTTCTAGCTCCCCATGGGTTCACACCTTTACTTCAGCTTTTCTCTAAATTTCATTTTCTCTTGAGAATGTTTCCCACATAAAAGCATGTTCTGGCACTTCCTTCACAGATCCCAATTCCCCTTAAACTCTAAAATTTGTGATTTCTCCCCAAATAAACTCAATAATTCATTAAAAAAAAACCTGTTGTTAGAGTTTGGCTTTGTTTTTCTTTTCATAGAGGATTAAGATGTTTATCTTAGATATGTCGTTAAACTTAAATTTTATCAATTTTATAATCTAGATTTTAAAAATGTAACTTCATGAGTACATAATAAACTTATAATCCCTCTCTGTACATGCACTGTATTTAAAGGTACCTACAATGGGTATTCTTTCATCTAAGAATTACTGAAGCACTTTGAAATGAATCAGACATTTTAATGAATTTTTTTTTTTGTTTTGTTTTCTTGAGGTAGGGTCTTGCTCTAGTCCAGACTGACCTGGAATTCACTATGTAGTTTGAGGGTGGCCTTGAACTTACGGCCATCTTCCTACCTCTGCCTCCCGAGTGTTGGAATTAAAGGCGTGTGCCACCACGCCCAGCTGAAAATTTTAAGTGATTTATTTTAGGATTAAAAATATTAGAAACTCGCAGTGCTTATCTTATGAAACCTTGAATCTGTGATAAATTTTGAAGTGTATCTCATCAGTAAATTGTCTTTTAAAAATTTATATTGCATTCGAAGGAGAGAAAATGAGTGCAAGGTAACAGTTTTGATCAAATCTCTATAAAAACACTAAAGCAGTGGGCACATTCATTACTTTGTTTTCCTTGTCTGACTGGCATGATTTAACATGATTTAGTTATGAAAAGTGTGTGACATATTCAGGCAATTGTTTCAATTAGTACTTTTACAATTAACCCTAAGAATATATAAACTGGTCATGCCATCATCATCAAACTAGGTAATTTCATGTTTAAAGTCATGCACTGATCATCTATAATTGAATTAACATTAAACAGAAGCATTATTCCAAAATTCAAATAACTAAGATTATAAACAACCTAATAAAGTCTTATGTGGGTTGGAGAGATAGATAGCTCAATGGTTAAGGCACTTGCCTACAAAGCCTAATGACCAGGGTTTTATACCAATACACACATAAAGCCAGATACACAACATGGTGCATGTATCTGGAGTTTGTTTACAGTGGATGGAGGCCTGGTGTGCCCCCCCTCTTCTTGCAAATAAATAAAAATATAAAAAATGCGAAAGTCTTATGCATTCCTTAATGTCCTTATTGAGAAAACATATTTTAAAAAATAGTTCAAACTTAAAATAGTATATGGTGTGTTAGAGAAAAGGTACTAATAAATGATTTGAGGTATCAGTGAACATGTTCTCCAGTACTTATGATAAAGAATAAGAGCAAGGTAGTTCTTTTTTTGTTTTGTTTTGCTTTGTTTTTAAAATACATAGTCAGCCAGGGCCAGGGGCCCAAGGAGGTGCCACCTTGCCCATCCTGGCAGGTCTAGAACTAGCATCTGATCTAAGGTGGTTGCAAGCATTAACTCCAGTGATAGCTTCCTGCTTCTTCTTAAAGTTTTCCTGGACTTAGCATACCTATGGGCTGGCCCCTCCTGAGTCAACCTCTTAAGTACACCAACTAACCAGGTCCCTTCCTACACACCTGAGTCTGCTGATGCTCATCCTGACTGATGTGTGATCCACATAAATTTCATAAGCTGGGCATGTGAAACCCTCTCTCCTGTTGCTCGTCTCTTTCTCCTCTTCTTGCCTAAAGGCCCTAACTTCTTGGCTCCTTCCCTATGTGAATGGAATCTCTGAGAATCCCTCCCTCCCTTTCCAGCCTGGCTAGAAAGGAGGAGGATCTCTTTTTGTCTGAGCGCTTTCTTGTTTTGCTATATGTGTGATTTCTCCTTTAGTCCTACATCCTATACTGTCTTCTCTGAACCACTATACAAGGGGAACTTCTGGTTTGGACTCTCCTGCTTTGCCATCCATGTGTGTCCATGTTTTCAATTCTTTGCTAACTTGAACAAGGATCTACAAGTTGAGGTCCAAGGACCTGGGATTCCTACATCTTTAAAATATATATGTATGTAAGTATGCAGAGAGATGGGGGAGGGGGAGACCAACAGAGAGAAGGCATGTCAGGGCTTCCAGCTGCAGCAAACCAACTCCAGATACATATACCAGTTTGTGCATTTGGCTTTATGTGGGTAATAGGGAATTGAACTTGGGTTTGTTCGGCTTTGCAAGCAAGCAACTTAACCTCTGAGCCATCTTTCCAGTCCATCTTTTGTATCTTTATGGAATCTAACCCCTCCCTCGACCCAAAAATCTCTAATCATTTATATGTAAACTAGCTTTTCCCCTCCTAACATTACTGTTTCACATTAATTTTTCAAAATTATGTGCATATGTCCATTTTTTGAGACATCTTATAAAGATGTCAGTCTAGTTTAAATTCTGATGAAATGTAGTATATTTTACATCCTTTACACATTAAGAAGCAAAAATGATACTTCACATTACATTATGAGAATAAGTTGCTTTTATTGTGCCCCAGTGAATTCCTCAGGGGGTTACATACCATAGAATACCTTGTGTGTTTCAGCCTTACTAAATGCTTAAAATGTTAAATTTTGGGTTGGAGATATAGCTTATCTAGGTTAAAGGCTCAGGTTTGATTTTCCCGGTACTCATGTAAAGTCAGAGTCATAAAGTGGCACATGCATGTGGAGATCATTTGCAGTGGCAACAGGCCCGGCCAGGTATGCCCATATTTTTTTCTCTACTTGCAAATAAAATAAATTTTTAAAAAATTAAAATGAAAATTGTAAATTTTGACTGCTAAAGGAATATTGTTTTTCTTTTGCCTGAGGTGCCTTAAAAATGAGCTTGCTGATATAACATTTAGCACCTAGTAGCTTATAATCAACTATAAAATTTACTTGTAATTTTATATTCTGTTTATTGTATGAGATGGTTAAATTTTGTTGTTAACTTGACCTGTTAGCAATCCACAATAATTTTGAGTGCTGTGTAGCAGATTTACTTCAAATTGAAGACAGAAAGGAGGCTCAGGGGATTTAGGAAATTAGCTAGAAACAACCATTCCTTCCTGGGAGGACAGTGCAGGAAGGAAATTCCAGAGACTCAGGATGCCAACAAGTCTGGGAAAGGGTTGTAAGATCCTGCCTTAAAGCTATATAAAGGGGAAGGAAATCCTCTCCCTCTCCCTCTCCCTCTCATTGGACCTGTGAAAGGGGGCCAGTCTCTTTCACCATTATGGAACTTCCCCTGGATCTGTAACTTCAATAAATCCCTTCCTCCCATAACTGTGCCTGGCTGATTACAACATTGTATATACATCAACATCTTATATGGATAAACAGATGAGAGCATATATATAATAGAGGATGTTTAAACAGAGAAAATTTAAGGTATTATTTCAATTTTCTAGAGGCACTAGATGAATTCTGAGATAATGAAAATCTAGAGTCCTTTTTTTCCCCAGTGTGGCCCACCATACCCAGTTTATATGGTACTGAGCATTGAACCCAAAGCAAGTACTCTAGCAACAGAGCTACAATCCCAGCCCCTCGGGCACCTTTTTTGAAAAGCTAGTAACACTAAAGATATCCAGGTGCATTATGCTAAGAACAGCCTTACTGAAAATGTCAGTATCAGATAGTGTAATGTCTCAAGGTGGGTTGTTCTCGTGTTAATCTGCAGAGCTCAAAAATCCTACCTACCCACACATACAGACACAGACACACACACAATCATTCAGCAAAGTTTTATTAGAAGTTAAAAGTTTCCACAAAATTCTGTGTCCATATGAACTTTATGGCAATCTCAGAAGAACTAAAGATGGTCAATGACTGTCCTTGCCCAATATACTTTTACAAATAAGGCCTAGAATTGTTTCTTATAAACAGTGCAAGTCTCAAAGCTCTCTACCCTGCTCTCTCCCCACTGCAAACAGGCCATATAGCTCTTTGAAATCTCTCTCTCTCTCTCTCTCCACACACACACACACACACACACACACACACACACACACACACACAAATATAATCTTCAAACTAGCTCTGAGACCTTAGAGTTCCTATCTACTATTAGGGTAATTAACTAACCTTTTCTGTACATGAGCTGAGAGGAGAGGGGCAGCTTCCTCTCAGCTATCATCTTTCCCCCCAAAGAGTTTAGCAGCACGGGCAGTCCAGCTAGCCTTCTTCCCCTGTACTCCATGAACCTTATTCATTTCCTGAAAGGGCTTTAGACCTCCCTCCCCTTCTAGTATTAGGTGGTTCCTTTCCTTTTATTCTCCTCTAGTCCTCTGCCTCAGGTTTGGAGTTTCCCTCTTTTCTAGTCTAGTCTGTCCTTTTTACTCTAGGCTAGGTTTCAGATGCCCCTTCCTACTTACTCAGAACTTTTCCAAGCTCTCACTGTTGTTAAACAAAACCTTGGGCCCAAGGGCCCTTTGCCAACAACACTGGTCTCCATTCATCTGTGATGAGTCTACTGAGCCTCTAGGACACCATCCATGTTCCCAAAAACCTCAAGTTGAATCAGGTGACTTCCCTCGGGACATTGCCCAACCCAGTTGAGATACAAAGATCTGCCTCATGTTTTTCATGTGACCTTGAATCACATTTTGAGATTTTTAAGATACAGACACATGTATTCTCCTTACTTCTGCCAGGTTGACTTGCCAGAGCTTATTCCCTCAGACAGCTCCAGAGTTAGGACCTATCCCTAATGGGTCCCGCATCACAGCACTCTTTCAGTACAATGCAATGGCTAGCTCCCTCCACACCCTGTCTATTTTCACTTGCTCACTTGCCTTTCTTCTAAGTCCTCTCTGGTATGCAACACTGGCCCAAGAGCCACTGAATCCAGATGTGGCTTTAATGACTCTTGAGTCCACTGAGAGCTGAAAAAGACGCTCCAATGTCTTATATTATTTGTAGGTTACACTGAGATATGAGAAATGTTTAGTGAGCAACTGCTTTACCTTTACCTGTCTATATAATTCCAAACTGAAGTTTCTAGATATCCTTCCCTTATAAGCTTAACAAGGGTCTCTTCTGTACTCTAAGGCTTCCTCTTAGAGCTAATCAAAGGGCGCAGACACACTATACCTTCTCTCTTGGATTGTGTGGCCAACAGTGGTGCTAGGACTCCCCTTATTTTCTTTTCACTATCACCACCATTCCCTCCTTCAGAAACAGAGACACATGATCGAAAGGCCCTCAGGCAGATTACTTCTACTTGAGTAAAGGCAATAGACCACACTACTGAGACTATAAACCAGAATTCACTTTTTATGAAGTCTGATTTCTGAGGGACTTCCTCCTTTTATTGGGGGAGGGGTGTGCAATTAAGCACAGCCCCACCCCCAATAAAAAGGACACGGACCCTTTCCTGCCTTGCAGGAACTCAGGCTGGAATAAATATATACAGGCCAATGGCTGCTGGACAAAGAACACATTTACTGGTCATCATGGAAGAAACCACGTGGTTTGTATCAGGTAGCTACTTGGTGGTATATAATTCTCCCCCAGGGCCTCCCACACTGGCTTATAAGTGAGCACTCACATAAATTAAAAATGTTAAATTAGCTCAAATTCCTTTCAATCTACAATGTAACTTGAATTCTAAAGAAAAGGACATTTCTTTCACTTTAATTACATGTCCTTTGTCATATATCTAAGCTGGCCAGCCACTGTCATGTGTGCAAGATCATTTTGTGTAGTCTGTCTTTATGTATTACATCAAAAAACTGCATAAATAAGTCTATGGCAATTAAGTGTTCACGATTTAAAATGTACACATATACATGTATATAAGATGATATTAAATTGCTAGAAACATCTTTACAATTTATTTGAAGCAATTCATCCTTGTCCTTTTGGTTTTAAATATGATTTGGGCTGAAAAATATGCCTGCTCGTACTTCTGCAAGGGCAAGCACATTTTAAGAATAAACAGAAATAGTACAGCTTTTATTTTATGTGCTTGTTTGGGATCTTTTCACATTAAAATATAAAAAATATTGCTGGTGTACTTGTGCTCTCTTCTTTCGAGACAAATGCATCAAGGTTCATATCTTGTCCAATTTATGATTTGTCAATGACCAGGCTTTGTTTAACTTCTATTAAGTCATGCCTTTAGAAATACATAATTAAACAATTATAATCAAGATTTAAGTCAATGCCTTAATTCTGATTTCACAAAAAGTTTAGATGGGCTCTCAGGACATGACATTTCCTGCTCCTGGGTTCAGCCTCTGCTTTGTTTTGCTCTCATTTTGGGAAAAATCGAAAGATTGCAAAAAATATAGAGAAAAGTATCCAAATACAAATTTTATTCCTGGAGAATGCAGCTTGTATAAACAGCTATGTACTTCATCTTGAAATAAAATAGTCATACAAGTTAATTGCAGACTCCTTCTCTTATAAGCTATAGCACAGTAGAGTAGGCACAATAGACCTTGTTTGCTTCTTGGTAGTTTCAGAAGAAAAAAGAAAAAATAAGAAAAAAGCCTACCCTGGGTTGAGTTGGGCATGTCCAAGTCCTTTATTTAGTTAAACCATCGATTGTTCCAGGGTCTTGCTGTGTATGTAGCTCCAGTTGGCCTCAAACTATATACCCCTGCCTTTTTCCTGAGTGCACCATCGCCCATCTGGCCAGACATTTTCATGGAGGTGATGCTTAATGAGTGGAACCAGTACGACGTAAAGACAGGCTTGTATTTCTTCTATATGCCATCACCCTTATGAATCAAAGAGTACTTTCACTTTCAAAATAATCAAACGAACCTAAGTTTATTCATCTGCATTATTCTGTCAAGCTGCCTATAACTGAGAGTTGTATTAGATATTAGTGATTCATGAAAATTGATTCCTAGATTGCAAGGTGAGAATATTCTTACAAGAATGGGCTAAACATGACATCACTGAAAAATTTTGCATCTTTAGTAGAAAGTTTTAAAATCTGTGTTCTTTTCACATGATTTCAGGTAGCACAATGATGTATCAATCTATAGCAGGCAGAGAAGTGGATGAATCTTCAACAGGAAGCACAGATCTTCCTGAAACCAGAAGCCATCTTCATCTAGCTGCCTTATTCAGATTCTTCAAACAACAAAATATATGAAAAAACCCAAACAACAAAATAGCCCCATTGACTATTCATCATGATTGTCTCATAAACCTTCTAGTAACACCTAACTTGTATCAGTGCTAGTGAATTCTTCTGTTTCTGTGAATACAAGTATTATCAGACCTACCTTACCACTAATCTATGGGATGAAGCCCTTTCACTGAAAGAAAAAAAAGATAAAGGCATCCTATAGAGTTTTTCATACTCTGGCTCTATTAAACATACCCAGGGAAAGACAGAAATCTATCTAGGAAAGTGATATTTCAAAGTCCTCATTCAACCTGTGAAATATGTTCATGACTATGAAATCATATGAAGGCAGATATATAAAGCACACTGCTTTGTTTTTGCCCAAATCCTAGCTAAGATAGAAAGCTGATGACATAAAGTGTGACATACTATTTTTCCAGAATTAATCTGAATGCTGGTAGGTGGCCAAAAGTGCTAATATTGAAGCAGAGATAGATCTACCACCTCAACTGCTACATCAATGCATAGAAAAGTAATAAGAATGTCTCTTAAACACTGATACCAATGTACACTTCTGAAATGGGAACAATCACAGTACTGGAGTAATAACCTGGGATTAGTACTTAAGGCTGATGGATTTCCAATATCCAAGTGACCTTAGTAAATGAACATTAAAATTAACTCAGATCAAATGAGCAGAAGCCATGAAGATAGGCTTTGCCATTCTGACAAACACTGGGAGTAAGGCTTATTTTTTGTAAGCGGCTCTAGTCCATCTCAAGAACTACCTTAGGTGGTGAATTCATAAAATGAGACTTATACGTGTATCTGGGAGCTTAGAATTTTAACACTCCAGTGATTAAGTATTTAATATTGCTCTCAGGATCTCAAGTGCTTAAGAATATTCAACTAAAACACAATCTAACTATGATTTAGAATTCTGGATTCCAAAATTCAGGAATTATATGAAGAAGCAAATATACAACCATAAGTAGGCAAGGGAAAATGAGTGTGTGTGTGGTTTATTAACATTATGTTGGTTTACATTAATATTTACACTAACCCCTGCTCAAAAACAAAGCTAGGATACAGGCAGGCAATTTCTAGTATTTGTTTGTTTCACAACTGTTCAAATGTTTCATTTATTAAGGAGGTCATACACAATGAAACAACCAGAAAGACAATTATAACTTAGGAAATCTTTTCTTAGCATCACTGCACTCCACTGAGCTTCCCAATTAACTGCAAGCAAAGAATGATCAGATGTTCTGAAGATGCTGTTGAAAAGCAGCAACAAATCCTGAGAGAAAAGAAGACCTAGTTGGTATTGATTAGTGGTGACGTCCAGACTACGACATATGTATGTATGTATGTATGTATGTATGTATGTATGTATGTATGTGTATTCAGAATCACCTGTATTTCTAAGAAATATGTGTGATAACATCTTCACAAGAAAATTCAAGTGTTTGAGATGAAGTTTCAGATAAGGCTAGCATGGAAGGTAAAACCTAGATCCTCCAATGTCCAAATACCATTATGTGAGCCGAAGGCCTAAGCTGCCCTTGGTAAAAAGAAGGAAATATGATACCATGCCAAGTTTTGGGTTTCATAAAACACATTAAAATTACTGGGCAAATAGCTTTTTTAAAAGTCTCAAAGTACTTATCATGGGATAAGGAGAATATGAAAACCTATTTTCTGTTATCACATTAATTTTTTCAAAATATCCATGAATATGAAAAGGTGAAAATGTTTTGAGATCTCAGGATTACATATGGCACTCTACATAACTAATATGTAAAAAAGAACGACAGTAATTATTATTACTTGAATTCTATTCAAATAAAATCCATTTATATCTGAAAAACATCACCTGAGAGAGTTAAGCTGTGTTTTCTAGAACATGCATACAGAGGGACTGTGAGACTGCTCTTCAGACCAGCTATTTTGGTCTCCCTTTCCACAGGTATCATCCTAACTCCTTCTTTACAGTTTGATAAATTCATTTTTCAAAAAAGTGCCAAATTATTCATCAGGCACATTGACATTCAGTAATATAACCCCTGAAAGGTTTAGTAAGTATCCTATGCTTTTATAGATATTGCTTTTCTCTTATTCTTAACTTGCAAGCAATTCTCGAGTAGTTGACATTGTTTATTTCATGCTTTTATGCCTTTCATTGTGTAGGTATGCTGTTAAATTTGTGTTGTCTGTAATCCACTAAAAAAAACTCTACTTTTGACACTGTGAATCCAATGATTTATTGTGGCTCTACTTACTGGGTGTGTAGATGTGTGCACTGTGTGTGCATACTGCAGAGGCCGAGAGGAAGATGTATCCTCCTGTATTGCTCTTCTACTGTGACAGTCTCTTATGAAACTGAGAGCTCCCCATTTTGTGATTATACTGACAGGGAGCCTTAGTGATCGTCTTACCTCTGCCTACTTCAGTACTGAGGTTACAGTATTGTGTGGTTATGGCTGGCTTTTTAAGCGGGTATTAGGGGTCCTCACGCTTGTATAGCAAGTCCTCTTACCCACGCCCCATCAAAGGTTGCACTTGTTCACATATTCAAGTTTTCATTTTGTCTTTCAGTAAAACTTTCTTAAACATATTGTGGTTCTTGTTATCTAAATGCATTTTAGTTTTTGAAATGATCATATATTTTTAGATACAACTATTGTGAAATGTATGTGTGGGAGAATGACTACTAAGTTTTGCCAAGGCTATAGCTTGGATTTACTAATTCAAATAATTTGTCTATCAGACAGGCAAATTATAAGAACTGTTTCCTCTGTTGTATTTTCTTTTCTGCTTCACTGCCTGTCCATCTTTATTTTCTTTTTAAACTAGATTGGTAGGTATAAGGTATGAACTAGTTATATCCAAGGTATAAAATTTAGCAAGTATCTTTGGTTTGCTTTTAGTTTTAATATGTATGGATGCTATAGGATTTTGTATAGTCTTTATTGTGTTTGTAAAGTTTTCTATTTTTAGTTTTCTAAACTTCTAGCCATAAATTTACAATTAAGCTTTATGCAATGCTTTTTCAGCATTCTTTTAATTGTATGATTTTAAACTATGTGTTTCATTACTAACATAGTGAACTTTACAGATAAAGTTTAAAAAATTTAAAAATTTATTTACAAGGGAGGGTGTGTGTATACATACATGCATGTCAGGGTATGGTAGTTTGAATGTATGTCCCAATAGACTCAGATGTTAGTTGTTTTTTTAAAATATTTTTTATTCATTTATTTTTAAGCAGAGATAGAGAGAGAGAATGGGCGTGTCAGGGCCTCTAGCCCCTGCAAACAAGCCCCAGATGCATGTGCCTCTTTGTGCATCTGGCTTTACATGGATCACTGGGACATCAAACACAGGTCATTAGGCTTTGCAGGCTGAGCCATCTCTCCAGTCTGTTTCAGATGTTTTATTAAAGCTTATAACTTGATTTCCAGCCATCAAACTGGAAGAGGTCTCACTGTGGAAAGATCCTGGGGGCAGATCTGATTCCAGCCTAAAGGTATGTAGAGAGGTCTGAGCTCTGCCTGGGTCCCTGTTGTTTTGCTGCTGGTTTTATGCTGCTGACTGATTTCTTCCTGCTGGGATTTATGAATGTGGGTCAGCTTCTTCCGCCATTGGTGGAACTTCCCCTTGAATCTGTAAGCTGAAATAAACTTTTCTTCCTACAAACTGTGTCTGGTTTGGAAGTTTATCCCAGCAATGTAAAGCTTTCTACTACACAGGGCTTCTTGACTCTACAAGGAACTCCAGACACAAATGCCACTTTGGGCATCTGAGGAAATGATCAGAGCTCTGCCAGCAAGTGTCTTTAACTACTCAGCCTGTCTTCCCAGCCCCAGATTCTTTATGATAAATTATCCCTCTTTCTGAGATAAATGTATTTTGATTGATACACCAGTTACTTTTTCACTGCTGTGAGCAAAACCCCAACTGAAAGCAATTTAAAGAAGGGAAAGGTTTGTTTTCAGCTTATAGTTTCAAAAGGAAGTTTCATGGCGGAAAGGGCATGGCAGAAGCAGAGATGCCAGTCTTCACAATGACATCAGAGACTGATGGAAAGTGGGAAATAGGCTGGGTTGTGTCATCACTTTCTTTAGCACGGCTCTACCGCCTCCCCAAGGTTCCATAATGTTCCCATACAGTGCCATCAGCAGAGGACCAAGAGTTCAAACCCATGAGTCTATGGAAGACATTTCACATTCAAACCACAATAGCAGGTAGTTTTTCATTAGAAGTCCCACATGTGTGTGATCATAAATGAGATGAACCTACAGGTTTCTTATATTTTTCTCTGGGGATTAAGGTATATAAATTTTAAAATAAACTAGATAGCTCCCCCTCCTCACTCTACCCCTGGTTCCCATCCCAATGTTTAGAGCCTTTACTAGAAGAGAGCTACATCCTCTGAAGTCTGGTAGAACTTTCCTGTCAAACCTATTGGGCTTGTGGAGGTGAATGTCTATGTGATTCAGGTATTTGAGTACACTACTCAGGGAGAGATATTACACTTCTACTTCTTTAATAAATATGCATTTATTTTTCTACTTTTTTATTATCTGTCATAAGCCCACAAGTTTCATATAAAAATGAACTACAAAGAGATTTTTGACAACCAAAGTTCTTAATACAATGAAATTCATCAGAACCTGTACTTTAATATTTAATACTTCATGTTGAGACCCCCCAAATGAGCTTTGAGTCTCAAAAATAAGTTGTCTAAAGTTGAATAATTATGTTTTAATAAAAAAAACCAGCAAAATTAAGCTTAGTAGAATAATTTGTCTAGTCTCTAGAAAATATTAACTTATTACTATGTTTTTCAGTTTACATACCAAACAACTCAACCTTCTAATAGAAAGTACTGCTTTGAGGTAAGTGACTTAACTAACAGTGAACTAAAACAAAGATTTTTGCCTCTGAAGCTGAATCTAGTTCACTCTGATGGTTAGTCAGTGCTTCTAGATTAGAAGATGAGAAGTACAGATCAAATAAGCAACACTTTACAGAAGATGAAGTCATTAGAGACACATGTTGATGGCTAAGTTTAATATTTCTAGATAAATAAAACAAACTGAAATATTCAAAGATGATGCAGTTGATGTAAATTGAGAAGGTCTAAGCATGTTTTTAAAATGTGAATACTGCAGCAAAGGGCCATAACTTTTAGGGTGAGTGCTGATGTTTATCTTATGTTCTCAAGCCCACAATCACCAATTAGAATTCTGTTACATAATGTTTATGTACTAACTGCCCCACTTCCTAAATCAAACATTACAGGAAATAGTTATCATGGGAAAAAAAAACCACATGCTGAAGCATCAATATTCTAGTTTACACTAAAAAATAACAACAGACTCTGGAAGAGGGAAATAATAGAAAAGTTAAGAAATAATGATGTATCTTGTGGTGAGCAAGTCATTATCTCTTTTCCTAAAGACATAACATAATATTAACTGTGTAAGCTGAACACTAAAATAGCAAGTTGAATAGACAAATATTTAAATAATAGAAAAAACTTATAGAAAAATACAAATTAGAATTGAAAAATCCCATGTTCGATTCAACTCTATTTAAGCACTTTTAATAACCTAAATATTAGGATTGCAAAGATGAAAAAGACATATATACTTCTGGCCCTCAAAGAACTTACAGTCTAAAATGGAAAATGGCAGGTGAATTTTTTAAATTAGTACCTTTATTATAAGTATATACATTGTATGAGCAACTCTTGTGAAGGTGTCCCCATTTCCCTCCTCTCTGTCCCCTACCTACTAGGTTCCTTCCTCAGTGCACATTCTGGATCTGTCCATAGGTTAGGGGTTAGGTGAATTATCTTGTTCTCTTCCTGGCTCCCTTGGTATTAGGTATATCTCTGCAGTACTACTAGCAGTACTTATTTTCTTGCTTATTCCTCTCAGCTGGCCTCTCTAGCTTCTCTCATTTCTTGTGCTTTTGCTTAATCTATTCTTGTTTCTCTACTTGGCCATAATATAGAAAAATGTGCATGTTTATAGTACTTTTGTATGTTTATGGTACATGTTTATGCATTGTCTAAAAATACTATCCTGGCCTCTGAGCCATCTGGAAAACACCAGAGCACAGCTTGGGTACAAGCCCTGCCCTGTGTGAGTGAATTTAGAGACACCCGGGGCGCTAACCCTATCAATACTCTAAGGCTGAATCTCAGGTGTGGCTCTAAGAGCACAGAATAGAGCAGGAATTCTCTTTCTCCTTCCCTCCCTTAATAATTTTCTCCCCCCTTTTCCCTTTATCTTCTTTGATTGTTATTGGTTTGTTTACTGCTTGGCTAGCATAACTAAAGGTGTACATGGTTTAACTATATTTTTCTTTTTTGACAGTTTATGTTTAGTGGCATCTCTTTTTGTTTCCTTCTCTCTCTTTCCCCATTATATCAGCAGATTAATTTCTCTTCCTAGTTGGTTTTTTACCACTTGCAACTTTGTACACAGTCCATTAGGTTTTAAACTAGATCACGGAGATAGGGGAAATGTCAGAAGTAATTCAGAATGATGCCTTTAAAAAAGAATAAAGGTGTGTGTGGTGGCACATGTCTTTAATCTCAGCAGAGGTAGAAGGTTCACTGTGAGTTCAAGGTTAGCCTGGGACTATAGCATGAGTTCCAGGTTACCCTAGGTTAGAGTGAAACCCTACTTTGGGGGGAAAAATCAATGCCAAAAGAACCAAGTAACAAAAGAATTAATGACCATATAGAAGATTCAAATAAGCAGATGAACGAATTAAGGAATTTATTCATGCTGACAATACAGTCACTAAAGTGAATGAAACCTTGGAGGATAAATTAAGTAAGGAATTCAAAACACTGAATAAGAATCAAACAAAAATTCTGGAAATAAAAGAAAGAAATAAAAATTACTGACAAGAAGAAGTTCAGGGATGGAGGTCAAAATTAAGAAAATAATTGACACAGACATATATAAAGATAAATAAAATCAAGAAACATGACCAATACTTCCACAAAATTTGGGATATGCTAAAGAGATAAAACATGAGGAACCATGGGGTAGAAGGAGAAAAATAAGAAAGAAATAAGACAAATTATTTAGTGAAACATAACAAAATTTTCCAAAACCTATGGAAATAAATTGCTATCCAAACACAAGAGACATTCAGAACCTCATACACACATAACCTGAGAAGAACCTCTCTTCAAAACATCATAGTCAAGATGTCAAATAAAGAAAGTAAAGAAACAATAGTAAAAGCTGTAAGGGAAAAATGCTCACTCACAAAGTCAAGAATATCAGAATAACTTCAGTTCTTTCTTCAGTAATTCTAAAAGCCAGGAAAGCAAAGAATTATTTATGTCAAGTCCTGAAAGTAAGTAACTGCCAGCTAACACTATATTCAGCAAAGTTATCTTGATGCAGCAAATATCAGCACCAGTTCATAAAACACTAAATGGCATAAAATTTCACATAGACAGATGCTATAGACAAAAAAAAAAAAAAAAAAAAAAAAAAAAGCAAAGATACTTCTTAGCTAAAATGTATCAACAAAGAGATATCTATAGACTATTCCATCTAAGAGCACATTTTTCTCTGTGGTACTAGAAGAAAAAAAAAAGCCTATTCAACACATGGTGTTAGCAAAACTGAATATTCACCTGCCTGAATATGCCATCTCTGATGAGGCAGCACAAAGATCAATGCAAAATGGATTGAATACCTTATTTAGTTTAAAACTAGAAATGCTGAAACTGCTAGAAGTAAACATAGGGAAGTCACTGGAAGTCATAGGTTGTTGCAGTTAGCACCAACCAGAAGCAGCCTATGGGAGGGAGGAATTGGTTTATTTCAGGCTTATAAATACCAGAGAAACACCATCAATGATAGAAGAAGCTGGTTCCCTTTCATAGAAGCAGAGAAACACCACGAACAGCCAGCACCACAAAACAGCCAGAGTTCTAACTGGCTGTTAACATACCGAGTAGGATTGGGGGCTGGACTGAAGATCTACCCCAGTGACAGCTCCCCTACCCCCCACCAAACGGGGATCTGCCTGCTGGGGACTCAAGCTGCAAGTTCAATCATATAGTCTATAGGGCCATACATTCAAACCACCACATAGATATATAGATAAGAACTTTCTGACAAGGACTCAAATAGCACAGGAAATAGTCCCAAGAATCAACCAATGAAACTACATGAAATAAAAAAGTTTCTGTACTGCAAATGACACTATCAGCAGAGTAAAAAGAAGGCCTAAAGAATGGCAGGAAATATTTGCTGGCTACATATCAGACAGGGGTTTGAATAAAGTATAAAAAACTATAAAAATTAAACACCAGATGAATAAAAATGTCAATCAGTAAGATAAACTAATGAAATGAACAGTCCTCAAGAGAAGAAACACAAATGGGCAAAAGATTATTTAAAAAATTATTCAACAGCCTTAGTCATCAGGGAAATGAAAGTTAAAACTCTGAGATCCCATCTCACCCTAGTCAGAAGGGCTATCATCAAAAATAAAAAATAAATAAATATTTGTTGAAGATGCGGGGAAAGAAGAACTCACAATCACTGTTGACAGGAGTAGAAACTGGTGCAGCTACTATGGTAATCAATGTGGCAGTTTCTCAAAAAGGCTACAAGTTGAACTCCCATATGACCCAGCAATACCATTCCTGGACATGTGCCTAAAGGATTCCATCCGACCACAGACACACTTGCACATCCATGTTCACAGCAGCTCTAATCACAAGAGCTAGGAAACAGGGTAAGCTTGATAACTGATGACTGGATAATTAAAATGTGGTACATAAACAAAATGGTATTTTATTCTGCTATAAAGAAAACCAAAATTATTAAATTTGCAGGAAAACGGATGAAGCTGAAAAAGATCATAATAAATGAGGCTATGGGAATGAACTATGGGATAGAACACCGGGAATACTTATGGACCTTACAAATAACTTGTCTGGAAATATTTTTGTGAGATGCTTTATTGCTAAGTTCCTGTCTTGAAACTTCCCTTGAACTTTAATCTTACAACATTGAATCAGCCTGCGTAGAAAAATGTAACCAGATTTACAATGGTTAGACTACATTTGCCCTAACAGCACAGGTGATCAATATTGACAAGGAGTGCTAGCTCTGCTCTTTGCTCTACTTCCTCAGTGACCTGGTTGTACTCTGGGCCCAGAACAACCTGTGCATGTGTGAGATGTGTTGATTGCCTCTAACAGCAGAGGGTGTTAAAAGTGACAACAGAAATGTTGAAAGGAACAAGTAGCCTGGAGTGACTGCATCTTTAAACAATGTGTGTTCTAGAGTAGCAGAGTTCAACTGATTCTATCCCTAAATCACTTCCTTTGAGCAAATGTTTAAAATAATTTTTTAATGTTTCTTGTCCCCTCACTCATGTAGTGCTGTTTTTGTTGTTCAATAAAAACACCAATGAGTGCCTGCCAGCAGCAGCAGCAGATTTAGTAAATTCACTCTTGGTTTAAAAAAAAAAATCCAAGAACCATTTTTCTTTCTTTCTGGCTATGCTCTAAGAAGCAGTAGGTTCACTAGAATCAATATCTATAATTCCAGGACAGTGTTACAACTGGGCATGAGGCAGCCCCAACTCAGCCACAAAACTTGTATTTTCTCTTTCATATGTGGATTTTAACTTCCAAAGTTTTAGGTATGTAAATAAGGGCTTTTAAGTATAGGCTATGAAGCTAGTAGGAGACCATGAGAGAAGAAATGGAGAAAGAGGAAAGACAAAAGGTCAGCATCTGTGACAGAGAGACTATGAAGAGAAGGATAAAAAGGGGAAGGGAAACAAAAAAATTGCTTTTAAAATGCCACAATTGTTGGTGCACATCTTTAATCCCAGCACTTGGGAGACTGAGGTAGGAAGATGTCTATGAGTTCAAGGCCAGCCTGGAGCTACAAAGTGAGTTTCAGGTCAGCCTTGGCTAGAGTGTGATCCTATCTCAAAACAGACATATAAGGACAGCACACACAGACACAGACAGACAGACAGACACACACACACACACACACCAGAATGAAACCCAACAATCTGTATGTTTGTTACAAAACAAAAATAAAAAGATTTAAAAACTATCTTGATAAAAATGATAACTATACTTAATAGGCTTATTATATGCTATATGTTAAAAGCACTTTTAAATGAATTAATCTCTGCAACTGTAACAAGAATCTACACAAAATATCAATATAACTTCCATATTACAGACAGAGAAACAGGTACAAAGAAGGTCAAACAGCTAGCTGGTGCCATTGAAAGCATACAGGTTCAACTTGAACAACACATATTCATAGAGTAATTATGAAACACTTTGCTAATCATTTCACAGGTGTAATTTCATTTAATATTCTCAACATAGCTGATAAGTAGGAAGATTAATAACCCGATTTTAAGGATAAGACAATTGAGTCAGACAAAATAAGATGCTCAATTCATATAACTAGTAATTTTTTGAAATGAAAAAAATTCAAAATTGAATACAGAAAAAGCAAAATTAATTATCTTTATTTTATGAGATGCCATTCTCTTGGTCAAGACAAAAAATAAAAATAAAAGTATTCTCTACTGCAAACTACACAATCTCTTGGGGGCTACAGTGTGTCAGGTCATTCTGGGTTAGAGTGAGATCCCACCTCAAAAACAAAACAAAATGAAACAAACTAATAAATCTGATCAATGCAATTTCATCAGTCAAAAGAAAGAAAAAAGAGTTTGGTTTCTCTCAAATGAAAGCTGTAACAGTCCTTGTTTTGTCATTTTTCAGATGTGATTGGTAAGTCTGTGAACCACTTTCTTTTACCTGACAAAACCAAACATTAATTTTTAGTGTCTCTTTAGTATTGTTATGCCAGAGATATATGATCATATTATTAATTAGTTACAAATAGATTCTGACAAAAATCAACCCTTCTTATGGTGTTTATGTTTCTGTCAACACAAAATACTAGAGCATTCTTTAATACCTACCTCTTTAAATGCAGACAATGCTGAGTGAGTTCCATACAAAGAGACACACACTGATTTGTGTGTTTATAAAATTATAAACATCAAAAGTCCTTCAAAAACATTAATTCAAAATTTATTTTCCTGAATTATGAAGGAAATGTCTCTCTGATGATTCAGGAAGCCCTCTTGGAATTCCAAAAGACTTACGAGTTCAAACATACATCAGAATGCAGATTAGAGAAAGGAGGTCATTAGTGCCTGCAGCTTTGTTTAGGGTTATTAGTGCCAAGGTCTGGAGTTGAGCACATGCAACCAACTGTTGTACAGTATAATTACACAATGGAATGGACGCTGTTTTACATTATAACAGCTAAAAATACTGTAACTGTCATAACTACCAAAAGGAACCCATTAGGTGTCCAACCAAGTCACCTTTACCAACTGTTTCTTAAGCTGTATTACCTAAGTGCTTTTCTAAACATTCTATGACAGGATTTTTTTTAATAAGGTATTTTTAAATTTTGCCTACCCACTCTTCCAGCCTTAAACCTAGGACATCCTAATTAAATTTTGAATGGTGCATATTAGGGCAAACTTATTGGCTCTGCACCATACCTAAAATTTTTAGAGAAGAAAACAGAAACACTGTAAAATAAATATCTGAAACTTAGTTTGCAAGTTTCAACTTAGTCATTGCTACTTAACGATTTGGCCAATCTTGAAAATCTTTATTCTCTTTGGGTTTGGTGGCTCTTTCCAACCCTGCCACAAACTTCAGGGAGGCTTTCTGATGCTTCACAGTCAGTTGAGGGCATCCTGTGTGTTAGCTCATTTTATCAGAGGTGTTGGGGAGACACAGACCAGCACTGCTATCCGAAGAGGTTCCCAATTAGGGGCTGCCACTGAATTTTTGTTTTCTGAGGTCTTATTTTAGCCCAAGCTGACCTGGAACTTTGTAGTCCCAAGCTGGCCTCAAACTCACAGTGATCTTCCTACCTCTGCCTCCCGAGTGCTGGGATTAAAGGCAGATTGCAGCCATATCCTTGACTATACTCAGGACCACAGTGAAGCAAAGTTAAAAAGTTTATTAAGAAGAAATAGAAATAGTAGGTATATAGCTTAGATTTAAGCATGGGTATTTAGTAAGAGGGAGAGGGACACCTAGAAAAAAGTACAAGTGGAAAAAATGGGTGTGGATTTTTCAAAGGCAGTTGCACTTAGATATCTTTAAAATGACCATATATATGATTGTATATATGCAACATTGTTCAAAGGATATAGTTTACAACAAAGTTTAAATATTAAGCAAAGTTTAAAGTGAAAGCCTGGCATGGTGGCACGTGCCTTTAATCCCAAAAAGGTTAAATAAAAAATATAAGAGCTGTGTGATAGATTGAATGTAAAATCTCCCTCATAGCCTCAAATGTTTGTGATTAACCCTTACACATAGCCTCTGGCTGCTGGCCCGTTAGCCCAGCCCATTGGTTTTTCTATTGTGTGGTAAGATGTGATGCCCTAGCTGCCTTGCTCTGCCATGCTTTCCCTGCCAGCAACAAGAAGGAAACTGCTATAAGCTGTTTCCTTATTTTTCTTGTAAGGCAGTTTTATGAAGTATATTGTGTGGATTTAGGGATGAGAGAGGAGGGCTAACACCATTAAACTTAAGACCACAAACACTCTGGCCCTACTTAAGCATAGTTTGTTGTTTTGAACATACTTGATTTGAGATAGCTCTAGGAAGACAGTCTCCGTCTCCACAGGCAGTTTTGGTTTTATTAGGTGTGGTAAATTTCTGACTCTAAGCCAGCAGGATACAACTAGATCCCAGATGAGGGGCTTCCTTCTTTTCCCACGCTCCCTTGATTTTCCTATTTTTCTGTCCTGCTTCAATGTGAGAACACCAGCTTTGCTTATGATGCCCAAATTTCTCCTTTTTCACTCCCATGATTATACATTAGAGGAAAGACTGACTTGTCCTCAAGCTCTTCACCCTTGCACTTGGGCTCAAGAAGACAAACACTGATAATTTTGCCACCTCAAACAGAACAAGACTATCCATTCAACTATGTGTCCATCCGCTCTCAGAATGTTTATAGCACCTACTTAGATGTGAGGCATACGGCACTACTAACCCTGAGTGCCTCAGCCAACTGCTTTCAAGGTTGAACACAGGCCCTCACACATGTTCTTCTTTGGTCTTTGGACACATACTTATTTCCTAAGTCTTAATCTTCATTCATTCTTTTTGCAGCCAATGTCTCATTCCAACTCCAGCTGTATCCTCAGTTTTCCTTGATTTTTCCAAACTAGAGTAACCTCTCTTTTGTTTCCAAACATTTGGCACTAACTAGAATTTACAGTATATTGTTGATTACATTTTCTTTATTTTACAACCTTAAAATTGGAACAAGGCTCAAAGCTAGGATCTGCTACTTATAACCTTGGACAAAGTTACCAACCCATCCTTCCCCAAAGTTACAAGATTAGTGTGATGATTAATATCTCGAATATAGGCTAAAATACCATAGGTGACTGTTAAGTATAAGTTCCTTTCTCATTTGGCACTCATTGATTATAGTCCCATACTATGTTAATATAACTGAGAATTTAGTAAGCCCATATTTATAGGGTTCAAATTTACACACACACACACACACACACACACACACACACACACACACACAGAAAGAGAGAGAGAAGAGAGAAAAAAATAGAGACAGAGAAAGAGAGACTGAAAGCAAAAAATGGAAACTGTCACTTTTCAAAGGATCATTTAAGTAATTTTGTGATTTTCATATAAGCTTTCCCTTACTACTAAAAACAAGATATTACTTTGTCCCTTTCTGGCTGCACCAATAAAGTTATAAATTGATAGGATAATTTATATGCCATCATCAAAGATTTAATGCTGCAGTTGTTATAGTCATTAGAAAGGATATTAGATTGCCAATTACATATGGAATGCCTGAAAACTTCTTCCACCTGCATCATTCTTTTTATCCCAGACTTAGCATAATTTTCTTTTAATCATCCTTACTGGAAGCACTCTACCCTTCCTAGATGTTCTTCAACCTTCTTGTAGCATTCTCATTTCACGCTTATCATCAAATTCATTTTGTGTTTTAAGTTTCTCCAGGTTCTAATTATGAGAAAGGAATAAAGGCCAAGCTTGCATATGGTAAACAAATTTTATAGCTAGATATATGAAATAAATATATGAAATCTGTTATCTAATGAATCAACCAACCAAAAGAATATTTAGTGGTCATCTATTATATATACTAAGCTTTGAAAATATGAATCCAAAGAAGTATAAGCCTCATCCTCAAAGATTATACAATATAAACTTCAAGCCCCTCCCTATTGACTAGTAGTCAGGATGCTGGGCTATGCAGCCTGTTGGGGAAGAAAAGTCATCAATGGTCTTAAATAGCAATGGACCCTTACAGCTTTACAGCTGCCAGCCAGGCCAAATACTCCAACTGGTACAATGGTGCCATGTCTGTTATAGGAGAAATCAACAGCTCTCAACTGGACTTAGGGCCCACTCCACAGAAGGGAATTCCTGCCAGGTAATGAAAACCTAATTAAAAGTCTATAGCTGGGGAGGTCATAAAACCTGGGGGAGGGGGAACTACTGTTGTTTGGTGAAATGGATGTATCATGCTCATTAAACTGCCTTCTAAATACTACTCTCACTTTTGGTTAGAAAGGCTTTTCTTTTCAGATGGCAGAAACCAAAGTATTGAGAAGAAATGACACTGGGGTGTTCAGTACTAAGTGAGCCATCTCTACCACATCCCCCAAGCTCAGGAACCAGTGGAAGTGGTGGCGAAAAGAATGTCAGAGCCAAAAGAGGGGAGAAGTGTTTGGCAACACTGTCTTCCAAACACAAAGGGGCCACAGTATTTATGACCTCACAGTGCCTGCACTACTTACACAATATCTGCATAATAGAAGGGGGGACGACAACAATATTAAAATAGAAGAGAGACTAGCTGGAAAGAAGGGATTCAGTATAAAGGTAATTCTGGAGGGGGCAAGGGAGAGTGGTTTATGATTAAGAGGATTATGATTAAGTTATACTGTTCATATGCATGGAAGTTGTCAATAAAAAGCTAAAAAAAAGGGCTGGAGAGATGGCTCAGCGGTTAAGGCACTTGCCTCCAGTGCCTAGGGCCCCGGGTTCAATTCCCCAGGACCCACATACACCAGACCCACAAGGTGACGGCCCTGGTGCGCTCTCGCTCTCTCTCTCTCTCTGCTTGAAAATGAATAAATAAAATATTTTTTAAAAAAGCTAAAAAAAAAGATACAATACTATGAGGGAATCAAACAGTGAGTGTATGTGTGCTACATATATATGTGATGGCAACGGGAAAATATACCCTCAGAGGGTAGGAAGTTTAGAGAATCTTGTAGGAAGGAGAAAGTGCCCTAGAATAACATCAGTCAAGCCTGGAGCTGGAAAGTGCAGTGTTTACATAAGCAGTGTGAGGAGATTAGCAGCAACTGGCCTCTCTACTCTGTGTTCAGGAAGAGGCTTGCCTGAAATAACACTGATGGCTGTGGGCAAGTCTGTACTCATTTATTTCTGAAAAAGGATGTAACCTAATTCAGAATGCTGTGTATTAGCAGTGCTTCTATTGGCTAGGGTAGGTAAAAATTTCATGTAAATACTTACCATTGAGCGAGGAATTGGATATTTCTCAAAGAAGCAGCACGACATGGTAAAATTAAAAACAAGAACACATATCCAGAGCACTACTTATCCAGAGAGCACTTGTTGAGATCTTGGCAGATCACATTCATGCACACCCTCGCCAGTCATTTTCACTTCAAACTCTGCTCACTTGGCTGCACTTTTGGAGGCTGCTGCTCCTTAGATAGCAGACTGGTGTTCAACCATGTCATTTCTCTTCTGAACTCTAAGCTTCAAGATTTTGAGAACTGCTCTCATTTCACTGTTGACTTGGTTTCATTCTTTTCCTTTTTTTTTTTTTTTCTGTTGGGGCGGGAAAGGTGGTACTGGGGATGAAATGGCTAGTGTTGCAAGTGCTTTATTTACAATGAGCTACAGCCCTGGCTCTTGACTTCTGATACAGACAGTACTGTGTGCACTACTAAAGAGAAACTGGTTGAAACTCAAGGTTCTGCTCTACTTTCTGTTCTTCTCAAGCCAAGTTCTCTCTAGTTCTCCCTTGTTCCTTCTATCCAGGCTCTAGACTGTTACTCTGCGCCTTTTTCTTCAGAAAGCACCTGACCCTCCCAAACCAATATGATCTCCTATATTTTAACAAAACCAAGGAGCCCCTTTCTTCATTTTCTAAAACTGCAGAAAGCAATGTGACTGGTAATCAATGGACACCCTACTTTAGTTGGCCGTATCTTCTTCCTTAGTAATCTATAAAGTAACAGTACATCTTACAATCAATGGATATTGACTAAAGGACTTCTATGGCTTCCATGTGACTTGGACAACAGTTATTCAAACACTTCTATAGAATCATTCTGCTTTATCAAAACTGTAAATTGAAGTTCCTGGAAAATAAGTGTAGCTACAATTGTGTTAAAGATTCTACAAGGCCAATTGACTGAATTCATGTTTCAGACCAGAGCCAATCCTTGGGCTACTAAAAAAATCTCTCTCTCTCTTTTTTTTTGTGTGCTTTGAGGTAGGGTCTCGCTCTAGTCCAGGCTGACCTGGAATTCACCATGTTCTCAGGGTGGCCTTGAACTCACGGCAATCCTCCTACCTCTGCCTCCCGAGTGCTGGGATTAAAGACATGCGCCACCATGCCCGGCTTAAAAAAAAAATCTCTTTAAAAGCCATTTTTTTTGCCCACGTCTAAGTCTGACCTAATAAATATACTTATGACTACAAAAATATATTTTTTAATAATTTTATTTTTTTCAAGCAGAGAGATAGAAGAGAGACAGAGATAATGGACACACCAGGGCCTCCAGCTGCTGTAAACAAACTCCAAACACATGGGCCATTTTGTGCAACTGGCTTTATGTGGGTACAGTTCATTAGGTTTTGCAGGCAAGTGACTTAACCACTGAGCCTAACCACTGAGCCATCTCTCCAGCCTCAACTACCAAAACTTTTAATATGTGCCCAACTTCCAGCAATCTAAAAATCTAAGAATGTTATCACCTGAAACTTATAACCAAGTTTTAACCAACCTACATGTGGTCCCCACCAGTGTATTTGGTAAAAACCTTGATTTATGACTTTCTTTGTACTGTAACTAACAAAATCTCATATAACTCTATCACAGTGGAACATGTCTTTCAGGACATTTATTATTCCCTTTGATGTGAAACCTGTGTTTTGCATTGACAAAACTGACTTTAAGAATAACATATTTGGCATCTTCCAATACACTGAAATATCAGGTTAAAAACTCTACAGAAGAAAGCTTAATAATAAATTATTTGTAGATCCCTCGGAACTAATTTGTCAAAGCCACTTAATAGTCAAATAAAAAGAGAAACACTGTTGGGGGTAGCTGGACCTTGAAGGAAATTTGTTAGAATTATTATTCTTCCTAACAGAGTGTAATGGACAAAATAATCACATAACATTCTCTGATTCATGTGAATCTCATCTAAAAATAAGAGGGTTGGACTTGGTTTACTTGTCTCTTTCCATCCTATTCTCTAAGGTTTTCACTACTAACATTTAAAATCACTTTATTGATGGAAAAATGTATTCTAAAAATCTAGGACACCTTTTCAATTTTAGCAGCTGAATCTGAAACTTGTCTTGAATCACAAAAATCTGCTTTCTACTGAATTGTAAGCGATGAGACATTCTGCCCTGGCAACTTGGCATTGTTCCCTCCTTGCTGACTTCCTTCCTGAATGGTGCAGACAGGTTGGAGCAAGTAGTCTCTCCTTATAAGACATTTACTGTGCTAAAATATTCTTCTATACTTCTTCCACTGACAGGAAGCAAGAGTGTTATTGATAGTCTACTGGCAAAGTATGTATTTTTGACACAAACTTCTTCAGGAAGCACTGTGTTAGTCACTACCACACCCTGAATCACAAGTGAGATAAAGGGCTAAAGGAAACTTTACTCCTCCCTACCATTAGTATGCCTACATGCAAATTAATAGAATGCCACAGGAAACCTAGATTTCCATAATGAGCGTATATGAAATTACTTAACACTCTTTTAAAAGGGGAAAAAAAAGCAAATTGATTTGTGATACAGGTTTATTACTGTTTCTGCCAAAAGTGGTTTTGGACAAGTCCTTTTATCTTCTCAGGTCGATAATTGTCAAATACATGTAAAATGTGGGTTCAGACTAACAGCAAGTTCAACCTATTTTCTGCTCTAACACACCAGAGACATTACTTAGTGTCATCATTCACAATTTCATTACCCTAGGAATGCTATAGTGAAGGGTGGAGGTATGAGCTGAGTGTTTAGCAAAGATCCCAGCTGTACCTGACAAACCTACAGTAGAGTGAAGGGACTATAGCAAAACTAAAAATTACTCAGTTACCTGGCAAGCTTATAGTAACCTTTTAATTCCAATTAGAGGCACCCAATGAGTTGGGTTAACACTTCTTTGTGCAAATTAAAATAACTGCTTCCCTTATCTGCTGCCTTTACTTTAGGCTAGATTGTGTTCTTGGCTTTTAATCTTAAATCAGTATTTCTACTATGTCACATGTACATGTGTTCAGATACAGAAAAGTCAGGTATGGATCATAATGGTTAATAGACTGAATATGATCCAGTGGTTTCTTCTTTAATAGCTTTACCAAATGATTTTTTTTTCTGTCTCTTTCTCCTGAAGACTGTCTTCAGGCCTACTCAGTCTTATCTATTATAATATTTAGGCATGAACATTCCTAATGATGTGGGATAGTATTTCCCACATATATAAAGTGTGATGTTTGGCCATCAGGGGAAATATAAAGTAACCCAAAAGCCACACCTGTGCTATTAGAACTTAGGTGATTATGGAGAATTAGAATGACAAAAGAACAGAGTCAATTTATCTTAGACCTTCTTAGCCTTTTAGCTAGCCAATTATTACTTAACTCTGTGTGTCCTTGTGGTAAGAACTCTTGGGCCTGCTTGCTTGCCATAACCATCTGTACTCCTATAAGCCATTAAGTTTCCTTCCTGTATACATAATAAAGGGGGCTCTAACCCACAGGTCAAAAACTTGTCTGCTAATTTCTGTCAATTTTTGTTCCTGGTGGGAACTCCAAAGCTACGTAATTATTCATCTGGAATTAACCTTCAGGGCATCTATAACAATCCTATTAAAAAATAACTACCATTACTCTCTGGTGCCTTCCCCAAGCTCAGAGCTCAACAATCAAAAACATCCTTCAGGGGGCAGATAAAATTAAAAAACTTGGATTCTGTGGACTCCCCTCTGACAATGCCTATTCTTTCAGCAAATTTTCACTTACACTCGACCCCTTCATCCCAATAAACTCACACAGTTCATTTCTTCCAGAGTTCAACAAATCTAACTCCAAATAGCCTTACTGTACATGATGGCATCTTCCTGATGCTAGTCTCTGACACAAGGAATATCAACTACAGGACAGGGGGCCTCTTATTGGTATTGAGGCACTTCGGATCCCACTGTGGACAAGCGCATGGATTAGAAAGGTGGGGTAGAATCAGTGAGCCAGTATGTAGCCAGTCATTTCGGCAGAGTTGAACAAATCAGGACACAACCAATAGCACACAGGATTAAGATGTAATAAGGCAGCTGCTCCAAGCTGGCAAGGGATCAACCACATTCTCCTCAGCTCTATCTGCATCTTGATCCTTTCACCTTGCTGGCTGATCCGCTTCCAAAACTCATTTACAACCAACCACCCACTCTTCATCAGTATAGAAAGATTCATTGTTAAATTTTAAAAGCATGTCTTTTGCATAATTTTTCCAAACATGCACAGTGCTGGTTTCAATCTTTATGCACATGTCATTTTTTAGTAGGGGTGAAAAGCAATGACATATAAACACAGAGAAGAAACATAAGTCTTTTTTTAAATCATGTATACATGTTTGCATGTTTTTAAATATTTTATTTATTTGAGAGAGAGAGAGAGAGAGAGAGAGAGAGAGAGAGAGAGAGAGAGAGAGAGAGAGAGAGAATGGGCACACCAGGGCCTCCAGCCACTATAAATGAACTCCAGACACATGCGCCACCTTGTGCATCTGGCTTTACATGGGCCCCGGGGAATTGAACATGGGTCCTTTCTGTTTTGCAGGCAAACACCTTAACTGTAAGGCCATCTCTTCAGTCCATGTTTGCTTGTTTTTGAGACAGGGTCTCACTATAGCCCAAGGTGACCTGGAACTCACTCTAGAGCCCAGGCTGAGTTTGAACTCATGAAAATTCTCCTACCTCAGCCTTTTGAATGCTGAGATTAAAGGTATGTACCACCACACCTGGTTTTAAATAATTATAAGGATGTAAATTTCAGCACAAATATTACAAATGAAATAGAATTTTTACATTAATTTTTCAGTGCAGTCAATAAATTTAAAGCCACACTGACTTAATACTGTATTTTCATCCATTTACAAAATGGCGTTGAGAAATTTTGAACTGCTTTTTCTATTCTCTTTGAATTTGTACCTTCATTTTCCTGCCAATAAGGTTACCTTTTTTTTCAATGATCACTTTGTAACAATTCTAAGAAATAAAGAAAAAAGGCATATGCATCTGATTTTTTTTCACACTCACATGAACATAGGGTTCTAAGTGTTAAAGTTCTTCTGGATTGGATTAACACTACAATTATTTATATATGTATTTATGTTAAATATACTAAGGGATTAAAATACATTATGAGCACAAAAGTTCAACTGATAATTTCTTTAAAAAAGCAAATACCTTTTCCCATTAGTCCCTTCCATAGCAAGTGCATGTAAACAAGAAAGATTTGTACTTACTGCTCTGGTTACATTTTTACAATTGTGAAGTGAAGTTCAGAGAGATGATGTTCACATGAAAATAGACAAAGGTTTACTACCATATCCCTTAGTTCTCTGAAATCTTAGTTATACATGAGAAGAGATGACAACTGAAAGCACTTACTACTGAGAAATAAGAATGAAAGAGCAATAGCAATCTTTGCAACCTCAGATACATTCAAAAATCTGCTATTGCAGAATTACCCACTGTCTCTGGCTTCTTACTTTTCCAGCCTGCTACTGTTTGGCACTTCAGAAGCTGTTAAGGGAAGATACAGAGAAATCTCTCTCCTTCATCACAAACAGAACCTCCGGCAGGGCAGTTTACGGCAGTCAAAATCTAGAAATGGACTTCTTTAAACTATCTTTCCTATATTTTATTTACATTTTGTTAAAGCAAATAATGTCTCAACTAATTTACAACATATATAGGGTTCTGGCTTGAAAAAAATGTGCTGTGATTGCCCAGACAACCCCTTTCCTCCAGAATCACAAAGGGACCAACTGGCTCTGTTTGTTGCTGGTATTTCCTCTCTGGCTTTAGACCCTACACCAAGCCACCTTAGCATAGTGCTTCCCACTCTCCTATCAGCACTAACTCTAAAAAGGGTCCAAGTCTCAGCTCCTCTCTCTCTCAGACAAGATACTCTCCTACAATCCTGCTTTTTACTAGTCAGATGACAAGAAATCTGTAAATCCGGTGTGTCAGAGTCCTGAATTCTCTCTACTTATGTCTTCTCATGTTACCTGTGATTTATGGTAGTCCCATTCACAATGCATATTCCTTTTCATGTAAATCTGGGATCTCTCTGGAAATGAACTTATTGCAATACCTTGCTTCTGATATCCAGTGCAGGATACAGTATATAAAGTTGTAATCTATGCTCAGATTATAACAGAACAAAAGCCAGGGAAAATATAGACACTATTAAGATATTATTAAGAGCACATATATGAACTGAATTAGATAAATTTATGTAACTTATTCATACATTAATTGAACTTTGCTGGGCAAGACAAAAAATAAGAAAATGGTAAATGGTAAATGAAACCAACAGATACAAAAAACTAGACAACTATGAAAGCAGGCTCTTATCAAAATTTCTAATGTCTATACCCAGGATAATTAAAACAAAATTATTAAAGTAATTCCTGGAGCCAACAGATGAAACTGTCAATCTCACGTGCCTAGATTATCCTTTCGCCCATTCAAGTTCCTGGTTCATACTTTACTTACTAATTTCATAGTATAGCATATTCTCTCCCCCCCCTCCACACAACCCCCTTGAGATTGTCGGGACCCAGCCTGGCTGTATATCTGAGAGCTAAATTTTAATATGCATCCGGATGAGAGTCCGAGCATGGTAGCTCATGCCTTTGTTCCTAGCACACCTGTGCCCCCCAGGAGGCGGGGGGGGGGGATGGCTGACAGCCCTAAATCCTGTTTATAAGTGCTAATAAGTTTTACTCCTGCTGGCTGAGTTTCCATAGCTGTGTTCCTGTTTACTGAGCCCCCTTTGTGTAAGAGATAAAGCAATGCAACACATCCCCAGATTGTATATAAGTTTGGATGCTAAAATAAAGTTTTGAGATTTGCTTTGACTTATCTCCCGGCTGCGTGTGATTGTCCAGCTGCTGTGCTCACCTTTCCTCGAATGAGCCAGGTCTCCTGCTGGCCAGAGAGACTGAGGCTCACTTCGCAGGGGGCCAGGGACACATGCGGTAACCAACATCTGGCGCCCGAACAGGGACTTGAAGTCTGGTAAGAGACCCTCTCTGTGTTTTTCTGCCCCCCCCTTCTTCTTCCCCACCTGACTGGTTTGTCTTGGAGGCACACTGTTACTTCTGGTTCTGTTGGCTTGTCTGGCACGTCTATATGAGGAATGGCCATCCAAAGATGTGGAGCCAGGGGTGCACTTTCTGATAGTGCTACCTCAGTACCGAGACACCGTGTGGGCATACGGCCAGGGCCTAACGAACCTTGGAAGTCCCCCACTAAGCACAAGACACTTGACTCCGCAAACACTTCTGTCCTGCCTTTACCTTTCGCTATATGTCCTCGCGTGGGTTTCCTTCACGGCTGTGAGACAACTGACGTCTTTTGCCTGGGGCAACTCTCCAGGATTGACTGAAGGTCTCTGGCTCTCTGTTGGAACCCTGACAACCTAGCAGGGTGTGGACAGATAGCATTTTCCCCCATCCCGCCTGGCGCTTGGTGGCCTCCCAATACTGCCTGCGCTCAGCGCTTGCCCCAAACCGCTCCTCTCCGCTCTTTTGAATCTCACTGCTTCTCCCAGTTCTATACTTGTCCGTTTTGTCCATCTGAAGTTCCAGGGGAGCCCCCTGCTCATTGAGTGCCAATCGGAATCTAGGTGAGTGAGACCCACATTTGGCCAATGGGTAACACAACAGGCAAGTCAGGACCCAGCACTCAGGGCACTGTGCTTATGGCAAAAGATTGGGCCTGGAGGTCTGAGATACAGACCACAGCCCCAAGAAATAGTAAAAGTCACAGGACCCAGCACTCAGGGCACTGTGCTTATGGCAAAAGATTGGGCCTGGAGATCTGAGACACAGACCACAGCCCCAAGAAACAATAAAAGTCACAGGACCCAGTGCTCAGAGCACTGTGCTTATGTCAGGAGATCGGGCTTGGAGGTCTGAGACACAGACCACAGCCCCAGGAAAGGCACAAATAATGCTAAGAAGGCCTGCATTAATAGTATCTTAGCAACGATTGGTCATGTATAAATATTTAGGTTTATTTAAGCTTACTTAGACTTAATTTAAATTAATTTATAAGGCCTTCTCTCTGTCTATACAGATGTAAAAGTGAGTTAAGCCTTATGGCGCATGCAATGCCTCTCATACATATATAATTTAATAGTTAAGTCAGATTGATATTTCTCTAAATTCTATACAAGGTAAATATGTGTTAGACGCCAATTCTATAAAAGCCATCTATATGTACTGGTTCTCAATCTTGGACTAAACAATAATAGAAAAATCAAGATATTATTATGCTCAATCTGACTCTGTGTTCAAAGGAGCTCATTGGATACAGACCCAGAAACAGACATATTTCCAATACTTCCTCATAAGCCATTCTGGCCAACTGGTTTATGACAAATGTAAAGGAAATAAATATACAAGGAGAATTATATCTTCCTTGCGTTGCTGAAGTCCATGATTGTATGGGTAAACTGAGTCAAAAGAAAAAAAACATAAGATATCTATTCATCTATTTCTCGATGGTTAGAGACATTGTCTATGGTAAGTGCTATATGTTTTCTGCTTGCTTATAAATAAAAAAGGGGGGAGAATGTGCCTAGAAAGTGTCTTACTTATAGGTCTATGTTAAGGATCAGGCTGTTCAATGGTTAGAGATACTCTTTAATAGTTATACTCATTTGACAAGTATAAATTTCTATATATAGTAGTTACTAAAGATATTTGCTTAATCTCTTTTTTAGAATATTTTATTTATTCATTTTCAAGCAGAGATACAAAGAGAGAAAGAGAGAGAGAGAGAGAGAGAGAGAGAGAGAGAGAGAGAGAGAGAGAGAGAGAGCACACCAGAGCCACCACTTTGTGGGTCTGGCTTATGTAGGATCTGGGGAATTGAACCCAGGACCTTAGGCACTGGAGGCAAGTGCCTTAACCGCTGAGCCATCTCTCCAGCCCTGCTTAATCTCTTAATAAAAATAATTTTGGGTTTTTGCAAAAAAAGACTAGTCATAGCAAGTTTTAAAAGAAGTGACTGCCACAGGTCAGCTTTAAGTATTAAATGATTCTCTAACTTGAGTTTTTATAAAACTGAGTACAACTGTTCTTTTGCTTGTGAAACCATGTAGGCTAACCACTGCTATCACTGGACTTGATCACTCCAGTTACAGCTATTGGCTCAATGACTAAATTGCTTATGGGTTAAGAAATATACAAAAAGAACTCTTAAGGTACTCGCCCGGACTAGCTATATTTGTTTGCCAATATATAAATTATTGGACAAATTAAGTTTTTAAGATAAAGGTTGCTTACTAGTATTAATCTTCTAAAATAAGGTCCTCACATCTAAAAACATTGTGTGTTTAAATGGTTTTTATTTGTTCATGCTAATGCTATCAAATGGTCATCATTGGACTTCAGTCATTGTGGCTTCTATCTTCCTATTAGATAAATGTGTTGGAATAACTTAATTAAATTTTTATATAATTTCTGTTATGGATAAAACATAATTGTCTTATGTTTATAAGAATCATTACTATCTATCAGGTTAACTAAGGCCTAATGTTAAGCTAACAACATTGGTTGTCACGTTTTCTTTTTCAAAACCAGATTGATATTAGAACTCCGCTGTTCTAACTCAACAATGTCCAGACTCTACTTTATTGTGGATGATATGTTTCCAAGCATAGATGCTGTCTTTCTAGACTGTTCTGGTGACTTCCAGGTTAGATTTCTATATTTGGACTTATTGCTGAAAATGCTTCAAAACTATGTTTGTCTATAGTAACACTTGTGCTGTTATTAAAATAAAATGCATTATCTATTTCTCTTGATAACTATTAATATATGTCTTATGCTTTGCAAGCCATACAGGAACCATCTCAGACCATATCAAATGCTACGATGCCATTCAGTAAACAATTCTGGGGATGGATCTGAGTTTCCACGGTGGACAGCAACCTAACAGTGAACCACTCTCCACTGGACACCCTATATGGAACATTACCCACGTCTGGGGGAGTCACCCTACCTCCTGCCTCACAATGTGAGACAGAACAAAATTTTGGCAATGTGTAATATGGCTGATGGGTCTCTATCTCTCTCTTGGGCCTTAGACAGGGACCCTCCCCTCTCTGAGGGATACCCCCAGTTGCCTTAACTTCATGTCCTATTCAGCAGGAAAAAAGACGAGAGAGAGATTTCTTCGTCCCCATGTCCCAACAGCAATTGGGGTATCCTCAAGAGAGGGGGGAATTATATAAGTTTAGGAATAAGACTCCACACAAGGTTGCCAAAGACCTGGGAGAGGATTTGGCTATGTCTTTCCCATTGGGGAGACCTGCCCCACATGAATAATCGCTTGCGGATGATACCCGCAAAGCAAGACTTTTGTGCTTCTTTACAGGAATGTGGGGACCCTTGAGGATACAAGCTGCCTCCCATGTCTTCTAAAGGTCCAGAGTGCAGTCATCTTTACAACTGACAGGACTTGAAGCAGCTGCTCCCAAATCTATGCAGCCAGAACGACGCCCTGCCCCCACAGAAGCCGCTGCTGCAGCTAAATGGCACCGTGCCCCCACAGGCCATCGCCCCCCTCTGCTGAGGACAAGAAACAGCTACCCTGGCCTTTGCCCTGAGACTTGGTATTGCTGGAGCAGAGATGGACATTAAGAGTCTAATCAAATCTCCCTTAAAGCAACTGTTAAAATCTTTGTCTGGAGTGGTCCTCCAAAATAGATAAGGACTAAATCTGTTGTTATTTCTTGGGGATGAAAAATTATTATAGTATGTTTTATGTTATTTCTTGGGGGTGAGAAAATATTATACTATGTTCTATGTTATTCCTTAGGGGCTAAAATATTATCATTGTTCATAAGATTCGTTTTAAAAATTACATGGGAGGATTTTATGTACCTGATAGTTTTACTTCTTTTAAGTGAAATTAGCATGAACTAGTAAATTCTGCCAAGTTATAGTGTTATAAAACTATATAAAATAATATTAAAAGCTTCTTCATGCTAGCCAGGTGTAGTGGCACATACTTTTAGTCCCAGCACTCAGGAGGCAGAGGTAACAGGATTGCTGTGAGTTAGAGGCCACCCTGAGACTACATAGTGAATTCAAGGTCAGCCTGGGCTAGAGCAAGACCCTACCTGGATAAACCAAAAATTAAAAAAATTAGAAAAATTAATTTTAAAAGTTTCATGCTAATTGGAGTCACGAGTTTAAAATTTTTCCATTGTCAAGATTCTGGGGAGGTGGCTCAGTAGTTAAAGGCACCTGGCTACAAACCCTTGTGGCCTAGGCTCAATTTCCCAGTACTCATTAAAGCCAGATGTACAAAGTACATATGCATCTGGAGTTCATTTGCAGTGACTAGAGGCCCTGGCCTGCCCATTCTCATTTTCTGTGGTGGTTTGACTCGGGTGCCACCATGAAGTCATGTGTTTTGAATGCTTGGTCACCAGTTGGTGGAAATTTGGGAGGAAGTATGTTACCAGGGGTGGGCCTTGAGGGTTAATTATCTCCAGCTTGCCAACATTAGTTTGGCACAAGCTCTCCTGCTGCCGTTTTCCACCTCTTGTTTCAGAGGTGATGTTTAGCCTCCGCTCATGCCATGTTTTTTTTCCCACTGCTATCATGAAGCTTTCCCTGGAAACTGTAGGCTAAAATGAAAATAAAAAATAAAAAAACTCTCTCTCATCAATTGCTTTTGGCTGGGTGTTTTATCATAGCAGTGTAAAGGTAACACACTCTCCCCATTTTCTTAGCAAATAAATAAAATTTTTAAGAATTATAAAATTCCAACTTGTTTGGTTTCTACATATGGACCTTAGCATGTGTTCATAATAGATAATAGTCATTCAAAATATTTTGCCTCTGATAAAATGGAAAATTCAACACTACTACAAAAGACAAATTCATCGGAGACCATACAAATGATTACAGGCAGCTTTTATTCATTCAAACAGGGTTGTTTCGCTCTATCCATTTCCACTGCCCTTTTCTACAGACTATAACCATTTTATAGTTAGGTGTGTCTAAAATTTTAGTATGTACACCAATTATCTGGAAATCTCATTAAAATGCAGAATAACCAGACAATTGAACTTTTCTAGAAATTCATTAGATATTAGATATCTCAGACTTTATCTCATACCTACAAATGAATGACATGCATGTTAATAGATGTGAACAAAAAAAATATTTTTAAAACATATATCCACAAGGGAATAAGAATCAAAATATAAGACCACATTCCTCAATAAATCATAACAATAATAAACATTTAATTAAAAATGGACAAAGGACTTGAATACTCATTTTCCTGAAGAACATGCACAAATGGACAGGGAGATAATCTCACACCTGTTAAGATGGATATTATTACATACCTATCAAGATGGCTAATAGTATAATGTTAAAAGATGGCAGGTATTGGCAAGAATTTAGAGAAAATAGAACCCTTGTACACTGTTGGCGGCAATGTGTGCATAGACATCATGAAGAACAGTATAGAAGCTCTTCAAAGAATTAAAAGTAGAACTGACATATGATCCAGCAATTTCACTTCTTGGTATATAACCAAGGGGAATGACACCAGTAAGCTAAAGAGATAGCTGCATTCTTACATTCACTGAAGAATTATTCATAGTGGCCAAAATATAAAACCAGCCCAGCATCAGTTAAATACATGGTAACAGTGATTTCCCCTAAACACACACACACACACACGTGTGTGTGTGTGTGTGTGTGTGTGTGTGTGTGTGTAAGTAAGTACAATGAGACAGAGCTTCAAAGAGAAAATATTGTCATTTATGTCAGTGTGGATGAACCTCCAGTACAGTATAGAAAATGAAATAAAAGTAGATACAGAAAGATAAACTACTACAAATCTCAATTATATGTGGAATCCAAAAACTAAAACTCAACTCATAGAAACAGTACAAGGAGTAGTGTGATATTTAAATTCTATTGTCGACTTGATCAGATTAAGAATCAAGTTAAGAGATATGCCTTTTGTGCAAGTCTGTGTGGATGCTTCCAAGAAGGACTGATGGAGGGAAGATGTCTTCCCCAGAAGGGGGCAGCCCCTCTGATGTACTATATATAAAGAAGCTCCAAGAGGCCTTTTCCTTGGCTGTCCGTGCTACTTGCTGATGCACATATCTACCCAAATGCTGCTCTCCTTGGACACTGGAACCCAGCTTGATTGGCCTCTGAGCAGGGATTTAAGCCTTTAGAGCCAAACTGGGAGTGCTGAGGCACTCAGACTCCTGGTTCTCTTGACTCTCCAGGCTGCAGATTGCTACTGCTGGACTACCCACCCAAATGTTGTCAGCTAATCTACTAAATTCACTTTACAATACATATTTACCCTATTGGTTCTGTTCCTCTAGAGAACACTAATTTTAGGATGTGGTATCAGGAGCTTATAGTTCCAGAGGGTAGAGTCCATAATCACAGGGAAAGCATTGCAGGAGCAGAAAACTGGGGTCATATCATCACATCAGGAAGGAAGTAGAGAGAACAGCACATTGGACCCAGGCATATCACCTCAAGGGCTGCCCCCAATGGCACACCTCCTTCAGCAAGGCTCTACATCCTAAAGATTCCAAAACCTTCCTAAACAGTGCCATCAAAAAGAGATTAAATATTCAAATACATGAGTCTTTGGGGAGTATTTTACATTTAAACCACTGCAATTCATTACACTTTAAATATTCCATAAAGAACTCCATCTTTCCCCCAAATGTGTTCTTGTTTTCCCTATTAAGTGAAACACACAACCAAGTCATCAGTTTTCAACAACACTACTGGCTACATAAATATGCAAATTAAAGATGCAGAGCCTCCGGTTAAAAATGACAAGTATCCTATGATGATGACAGTGGAATTAAACCAGTGGTGTGGCCTTTCTGGACAAGGAATGCTGTTAAAATACACAGGATGTATGTCCTGTCAAAAGAGAAACATGGCTATCATCTATTCAACCATTAAGTCTCAGACAGTCTGCCTCTAAGGTTCTCTTGAATCCTATTAGAAGTTGAGCCTCACTCACCCTAAAGTCAAGTGTTCCAAAATCTGAAACTTTGTGAACACTGATGTGATGCCACAAATGGAAAATCCCACAACTGACCTCACATGGCAGATTGCAGTCAAAGCACAAAGTACTATAAAATCATCTTATATGCTGTATCAGCTGTATATAAACATAATTGATTTGTGTTTAGATATCATATTATGTGTATGCAAAAACTCTCCAAACTGAAAAAACAAAACAAAAAAAAAAAATCTGAAATCCAAAACATTTCTGGTCCCAAGAATTTTGGATAAAGGATTTTGGAGCTTTTATCATCCCACTTTCACCAATCCCTAATTCAGGTGACCAATGTTACTCATAGATTAATGAAAAATCAATCTTGTCCTTATCTAATCCTAATAATCTTTTCCTTTTTTCAATCTTCCTGTTTTTCCCCCTTAAAAATCTCTGTATTTTACTCATTATTACATGATGCTGTATTGCAGTTACTTGTCTATCAGCACCCCCTGGTCCTAATATCCTAATCCTTAATGGCTAGAGATGGCTCAGCTGCTAACGCACTTACATGAAAATATCCCATTTAAGTCTCTTTAGAGTATCCCAGAACCTGGAAAAGTATGTAAAAAGGTCTCAAATAAGTATTTGTTTTCATGAGGAAACAATATCTAGCAAATAAAAAAATTAAAAGGCTGAAAATATTTTAGCAAAAGTAAAATATAATTATGAGTTTCATAATTATTAATTTCCTGGAATATGGGCCTTTTAATCTCAGGAAATCTGATACTTGACTTTGTTTAAATACCATGTTACTGTAAATCATTTTTGGGAATTCTACATATATAAATATGGGAAGTATCTCAGATTTCTTAAATGTCAAATAACTTTAAAGTACATTTCTATTATAGTAAGATATCAATTAATGCATATAGATGATATTATACATATAAATAAAATAAAAAATCTTAAAGTTGCCATGCAAAAATGACTCCCAAATCATACTTACTGGCATGTTTGTGTGATTTCAATGTGTTTGTGATTGAGCCTCTTTCTTAATCCCCAGCTGGTAGACGGAGCCTTTGGGTATGGAACCATGCTGGAGAACATGGACCACAGGGGTGGACCATGAGGTTTACTAGTGACATACTGGTTGTACTAGCAAGTTACTTCTGAAACTGTGACCCCCAGCTGATGTTATGAGATGTAATGCTCAGCCTCTGCTTTTCCATGATAAAACATTCCCTTAAGACTATAGGCCTAAATATACCATTTCTTCCCATAAATTGGTTCTGGTCGGGTGTTCTGACCCAACAATGAGAAGGAAACAGCTACAATGCTGTAAAACAGATGACAAGAATGTAGTAAAGTTTCTATTCTAAAATAATTTCTAATACCACTCGTAAGTGTAACTGATAATAAGATAACTATGGAATGCTTGCATAGACGATATTATTGAACACTTACACTCACAAAAAATCCACTAAAGCTGCAAACATGTTTTTCTTTTAATTATTCCCTTTAGAAGGCATAACAAAAAATATAGTAGTGGCTGGGGAGATGGCTTAGCAATTAAAGGCGCTTGCTTGTAAAGCCTAATAGCCAGGGTTCAATTCCTCAGTAGCCACATCAAGCCTGATAACAAAGTGATACATGTATCTGGAGTTCATTTGCATCAGCAAGAGGCCCTGGCATACCCATTCTTTCTCTGTCTCTCCCCTTTATAACTGACTGATTGAATGAACAGTTTTAAAAAATGCTAGTGGCTTCAATAGTTCAGAATTCTTCAAAGCAGATTCAGGAGAACAAGCATATGTGAAGAATAATGTTCCGCATAGTTTTAAGCAAGTATATAAACACAGGGTATAAATTATGGCATAGACACTAACAAGAAGAATTATCTGACTGGGGTTGAAGGGATGGCTCAGTGGTTAAAGGTGCTGCCTGCAAGCCTTATGGCTCAGGTTCAATTTCCCAATGCACACAGTAGTACATGCATTTGGAATTCATTTGCAGTGGTAAGAGTACCTGGAACACCACATGTATTGACTAACTACTTCATTCATTTTCTCTCCCTCCCTTCATCCGTCTGTCTCAAATAAATAATACTTAAAAAAACTAACTGATCTCTCCCTCCCTTCATCCGTCTGTCTCAAATAAATAATACTTAAAAAAACTAACTGATCATAAAAAGTAGGTAACACTTTTCTAAAGCTTGAAGGCTACCAACAAGCATTGTAAAGCCTGTATTTTGACATTCTTCCAGAGACTTTCCATTCTGTTGTGGGTTTTGTTGTTGGTTGTTTTTGAGACAACCCTCACTGAGAGGCCCACACTGGCCTTGGAGACAAAATCTTCTTGCCTCAGCCTTCCTATGTGTGCTGGGATGACAGGCTTGTTTCACGGGGAGGACTAAAGTAGGAAATAAACATTTAATGAAAGTTAATGATGAGTATTAATGAGGAAAAGGAAAAGGAACCACTGGCCTAGAAATTTGACATGTTTTTCTAGTCTGTGGTGTTTGTTTCGATCACTGTTTAAGAGTCTAACCATAACCATTTTTCAGTCATTAAACAATTATTTTAACACATTTTAAGTAAATTATTAGCTATTATATGTAAGCATGCAAAAATCATTCTATTAGAAAGCTCAAGGTATAGAATTGATAAAAGTTATAGAATTGATTTTTAATAAGACCCTTCACACCTAACTTTAAAAAAAGATAATTTGCGTTCTACAATCTTCCCAAATCACTTCAATGCAAGTTTAGAAGGGAGTAGGAGTTAATGCATCTCTTAAGCTGCAGAGAAACATATCAAAAGCCTGACCTTTATTTATTTATTTTTATTAATAAGTAAAAATTGTGTTTAAGGGCTGGAGAGATGGATCAGCGGTTAAGGCACTTGCCTCCAGTGCCTAAGGCTCCGGGTTCAATTCCCCAGTACCCACATAAGCCAGACACATAAGGTGGTGGCCCTGGTGCTCTCTCTTTCTCTCTCTGTATTTCTTTGCTTGAAAATAAATAAATAAAATATTTTTAAAAACTGTGTTTAAGTCTTATGCTAGTACCCCCATTTCCCTATTCCACTGAGGACCCTCCTCAATGGGAATGCTAGAATGCCCCATGGAATGGAGGGCTATAAGCTGTGCAAACAGAAGATGGCTTTTTCTTTTTTGGGGTGTGGGTGGGAGGAAGGGAAGGAGGCAGCAATGCCTCTGGGGAAAAAAGTCAAAGAAAGACTGGAGAGACGGTTCAGTTAAAGCACTTACCCACAGCCTAGTGAAAGGGTTTGATTCCCAAGCACCCAGGTAAAGCCAGATGCGTCTGGAGTTCATTTGCAGTGGCTGGAGGCCCTGGCATGTCCGTTCTCTCTATCTCTCTTCTCTTTACCTCTCTCTTTGCAAATCAATCAATTAATCAATTTTTTAAAAAGTCTCCTCTCCCCAAAACAAAGCCTGACCTAAATGTCAAAAAAAAAAAAAAAATCCAACAACAAAAACTTTAGGCTAAGAGAATAAAAAGGAGTAACTACTTACTAGCTTTGTCTTTGTGTTTGCCCTGTCATTTCTACCAACATTTCCAACAAAATAGGAGAAGATTCTTCATTTCCAAAGATAATAATTTTTTTCTGACTAAATGCATGAAAAGTTAATAAATGGAAGGAAACAAAAATACAGAGCTGTCATTTTAAAATTATATTCTTAAACAGGTTTAAGGATATCATTGTGGAACACAAAGAGATTTCCTTCTCAGCAGCATTCCAGGACATCACTCTTCCTGCCTACAGCAGACAAGATTACACTTGTCTGGAATGTCAGTGAAGTATTTATACAAAGACAGTTTATCCAAAACTTATTGTGAACACAAAACAGGAAATATAGTAATGCCATCAGTATATGTTAAACACTGTTTAGTATAAACTGTTTCTCCTTCAGTAAGTACTAGGTTAACCTCCAAAAGGATTAGGTGAAAATAAAAGAATCTTTAATATGATGGTCATTGCTAGGGGAAAATCTGAAAGAAAAACTAAATACAACTCAAAGAATCTGCCAAGTTGCATTCGTTAGTAAATGCCACAGCCAATAATAAAATTAATTATTCTCAAAGTAATGGGAAAGAAAATCAAGATATTTTATAATTTTAATAAAAATAGCCCAATTAATAGTTTAATAGAAAAACTGCTTCTGAGCCACAAACACAAGTTTCTAGGTAAGGTTAGAAACCTCAACCCCCCGCCCCATTTAACAAGAAAAATAAGAAAAAACTTCCATCATTAAATATATTTAATACAATTCCCTATCTCTACCAACTGAAAAGCTTTGAAATCTGCTTAGAAATGGATATAAAATACAGCCAGTTTATCAGTAGAATCATTCTTACAGAAATTAAATTTTAATTTCTCATAAACTAGAAAAATGAAACTGGTTTTGACTGCCCCCTGCTGGCAAGAAATTTCAATTCTAGAAGATGACGATAAAATTATGATATTCTCATTTGAAAATAACTGCTCTTAATCAGATATTGGTTCCATTAGACTTTCTAAGAAACCTAAGTGAAAGAGAGGTACATAGAGCCATACTAGTAAAAGCTATAAAGCATCAAACAAAACTTCAAAAAAAAAACCCTCAATAATTCAGTTACTAACTCTGAGGCAAAGTTGATGAAAAGGAGCGAAAATGGACCGGAAAGACGCTCAGTGGTTAAGGTGCTTGCTTACAAAGCCTAATGGCCCAGATTCAATTCCCCAGTACCCACATAAAACCAGCTGCACAAAGTGGCTCATGCATCTGGAGTTCGTTTGCAGTGGATAGAGGCTCTGGCATACCCATTCCCTCCCTCTCTTTCCCTCAATCTCTCCCTTTCTCTCCTTGCAAATAAATTTTTTTTAAAAGGAAAACAATAGTGTAAATTTTATAAAACATAAACATTTTAAATGAAGGACGCATACAAAGTATAGTTATGTTGTTGGTACATCATTGGTAATGCATGAGAAATTGACATACTATATAATTCAGAGACATGAAGCCCTACCTTATGGCAATGCCATGATTATTTTGGCTCCTCAACCATGGGATAAAATTTAATCATTTTGAGGAGTACTTTTCTCATCTTTAAAATGTAACAACAAATTTAATTTTAGAATTATGAGAATTAGAGATGGTGTACATATATGCCTGGCATACTGTAAATGCTCAAGAAAAAGTGGTAAAAAAATGTTATCTTATAGTAATATTTCTGGATTTTTATGATTCTCTTCATGTTTTTAATTTCATCTTCTTTTTGGTTAACATACATATATGACCTAAAGGCAAAAATCTTCAATGAAATGCATAAGAGCACATAATATTAAATCTCAGTGAAATACCTTTAATATTCAACACACATATATTAGTTTTGTTTGAATGACATTTTTACTTATTTTCCATGAAGCAAATTCTTGCTGCTTATGAAAATACTTGGCTTTTCTCACAGTATGAAGTGATTCAGGTTTAGGCAACAAATATATATGTGAAATATCCACTCATGGAAACCTGGCTGCAGAATACTGTTCTACATGCCAATACTGCAGCTATGTAGGCAGAGCAATCAACTATCAGTAACAAATATAATACAAATATGAGTTTTATGAGAAATATTCTTACTCAAATGTTATTATGACAGAGAATCTTCCTCAAGGAAACATATGAATAAGCAATTAAGGGGGGTATTCTGATATGCTCAGGCCTCTATGTTTGCACGAGATGCCACAACTAGACATAAACATGCATATAACACACCCCATGCACCCCACACCCCACATACTACTCATATGTGAAAAAATACTAGAGGTGATTAAACTCTTCTTTACATTACTTGCTCAGGACTACCAGGAATTAACAAAAGCTTTAATAATAGTGTGTATTTTTAAATGCAATAAATATTTCTTTTTTCGAGGTAAGGTTTCACTCTAGCCCAAGCTGACCTAGAATTCACTATGTAGTCTCAGGGTTGCCTTGAACTCACAGTGGTCCTCCTACCTCTGGCTCCTGAGTGCTGGGATTAAAGGTTCTCAACATTCTACTGCTTCAGATAAGTAAGTATGCCCTAGCACTTATAATAAGCATTGGCTTTCTACAAGATATATAATTGCGAATAAAAAGAAAGTTAAACATTTTTGCAGGATATGTTAGGCTTTCCCTGTCTATCACCTCATATATTGCATGACACATACCAGATACTAAAAAGATATTTTGTAAATGATTCAATACAAACCAATGAACAATTTCTTTGAATAGTTACAGTACACAAAGCCCTTTTCCTTGGTTCAGGAATTGCAGTTTTTATTTTTTCTCTTAAAGGGCCAGATAGTACACAGCTATATAGTCAATATAGCAACTACTTATCTCTGTCATGAAACAAAAAGAAAAGCACAACAGTACACAAATGGGTATGTGTGCGTTACAATGAAACCACAAACACAGTAGTAGTTTCCCATTTCTACTTACATTGCTTACATCCAGCTAATTCCCTTAAATCTCCTGTTGAAATTTCCTGGGAGTACTTATTTGCCAATGCTGTCTTTATTGATTTTAAATGTCAAACACACAAAAGCACAGAAATATAGCACTCATACACAAGCAGCTCTACTTTCCCGAAGGAGGGAAGAAGAAAGGAAGGGAAAGAGGAAGAGAAGGGAGAAATGAGGGAGAGATAGGAGAGAGAAAAGGAGGGAAGATTCATTTCATACTACCTTATAAAAATACATAAAACATACAAATACACAAAGCAACCAAACTGACTTCTCTGGCAGACATAAAATCTCTATAGTTTGCCAGACACACAACGTTCTCTAAGAACCTCTGAAACATTAAAAACTCAATCTATTTCTTATGCAATTCCAGGTAGTATGATTTGAAAGCAAAGTTCCCTTGGCAGATTCATTTTGAGCTTAGTAAGGAAGTGACAGTAGGAGGTTTCAGCAAATGGGCTGTCAAAGATTATCGAAGACTCAGAAAGAGTAGAGCACAAGATGTTAAAGTAAAGCCCACAGTATTTTCTTTTTTACTTCAAATTCAAAACATTTTTTTTCAAGTATTTTCTTACCGGGCTATTGAGGCATGATTGGGAATATTACAAAATTTGCATTTTGTAGTTTTCAAGTTGGAAGGATTTTTTACACACAGACACACACAGAAGAAAGAGGGAGAGAGGGAGGGAGGGAGGGAGGGAGGGAAAGAGGGAGGGAAGGAGGGAGAGAGAGAGAGAGAGAGAGAGAGAGAGAGAGAGAGAGAGAGAGAGAGAGAGAGAGAGAGAGAAAGAAATGAGAATGAATGAAAATGAAAATGATCCCCACAACCAAGATATGGGAAATTTATGCTACCCCCTCCAAAAAATCTTTTATGGTACTTTGTGGTAAATTCCTTCAGACTCTCAGATCTTATTTTTGACCCAATAGTCCTGACCCTTGCAGAGTGTAAATGGAATGAGTTGGGGCTGAGGTGATGGCTCAGTGGTTAAAGGCACTTGCTTGCAAAGCCTGACAGCTTGTACCCAACGCCCACATACAGTCACATACAAAATGGCAAAAGCATCTGTGATCCCAATAAGCCAATGACAATGGGCGGTGGAGTCAGGAAATCCAAACCTAGATTTGATGGTCCTTTGCAATCTGGCAGTTCATTTGCAAGTGACGAAAGAGACTCTGTCTCAAAGAAGGTAGCACACTGAAGATGCTCTCTGACTTCCATATACACCCTGGTACACAAAGAACCCCACACACATAAATTCAGAAAAGAAGGAAAAATTTTAATGGAATCAGTAAATAAATTGTGTAGCCTTTTGTGTCTGAATTCTTTTACTTAGCCTAACACTTTTGTGAGATTAATTGACCTTTTTGTGTATACTACTAATTTGTTCTATATTATGGCTGAGTAATAATTTGCTGTATGGATATACAATTTGCATATCAACTCATTAAGTAACAGATGTTTGAACTATTTAGTTGATTATAAATAAAGTTGCTACATACATTTATACAGGTATTTGAATAAATAAATGCTTTCATTTTTCTTGGGCTTACCTAGGAGCATGATTGCTCATGTAACAGTAATCACATAATTATATAAGAAGCCTTTTTAAAAAATATTTTTATTTATTTATTTGCAAGCAGAGAGATGGCCTCCAGCCACTGCAAATGGACCCCAGATGCAAAATGTGGTGCATCTGGTTTTACATAGGCACTGAAGAATCAAACTCAGGTCATTAAGCTTTGCAGGCAAGTGCCTTAACAACTAAGCCATCTCTCCAACCCAAGAAGCTTTTTATTTTAAAAATATCAATAAGATTTATAACTGTCTGGCAGTATATTTATAAAGAGAAAACATATATAACACCACCTGACTAATCCGGGCACAATTCACTGATCCAAGGAACACATTGATATTGTGTAAAACACATGTAAAGTGCTTATATTTGACTAAATTCAATTAACTATCATATGTAAATCATTTAACTAGAAGCTTATTGCACAATGTACAACGGCTGTCAACATGTTTAACCTTCCTTTTTCCAATACTCCCACCTCTACTATCATATAAATCTATTCCTAAACTTAAGTTGCTCTCTCCTAACATGATGAACATACCATGCACAAATACCAACTGTTTTTGAAAACAGAGCTATTTTCATTCATTTCCTTAGTCTACTGTTACTTGGACAGCTTTGAAAAACAGTAGTCTGTACTCAAAGCATTTCAGGTGAGTAACACCACCTTGTGTCAAAAGAAAGTATTAGCAATACAAATCTATTGTCATGGAAAGATGTGTTGAATCAATGGATTAATGATTGGCTAAGAGATCAGCTTAGTGACAAGGAGCCCTTAACTGGAACTGGGATCCAAGGCATAATCCTATTGGGACCAAGATCTCTAGCTCCTAGGGGAAATTCCCACTACCAGAAAGCAAAAGAGAGGCTACACCCATTAGGAGCTAGCCAAAATAGCAATGTTGTCTCATTTAACCTATATTGACCTCACTCTCTGATGGTGATTCTGTTTGTATTTTTCAGAAGGCACTGTGAGAGCCGGGGACAGCCCAATTCCATCAACAAGTCAAACCACACCTAGCCTTCACACAGGGTCCAAATGAAACCTACAAGAAAGTGATGAGACAAACAGGAGACCCATCACCACAGCAAGTCTGATAACCCATGCAAGATCAATGAAGACAGGCACCAATGATACCTGATACAACCCAGGGCAAAGATCCAGAGATACTTAAGATCTCAACAGCAAAGCAGACTTGAAACTCACCCACTATGACTCAGGGAACTGAGTGGAAGAGGGGATGGACAGAATGTAAGAGCCTTGGTGGGGAGAATATCCAGAGACATTGTCCCTCTCAGCAACAATACACAAGGGGGGAGGAAAAACAAAACAGTGAAAAACCGGCTCCCTCTGGTGCATTTCATACCCCCTATCCAATGGACAGATCCAGAATGCACACCAAGGAAGGACCCCAGTGGGTAGGGGACAGAGAGGAGGGAAACGGGGACACATTTACAAGCTTTGTTCATACAATGTATAAACTTATTCATAATAGATATTTAAAAAAGATGGATTTTCCAAATTTGCTCTAATGCATGCATCACTAAAATATTGCAGATAAAGTTGAAATCATTTGTACTTTATGATTACAATATATTATAATGTTAAATATATATTCAAATTTGACTATATATTATAAAGCAGTTTTCTTTTACTAGGCATCTACCTCCAGCACATTTTCATACACTCCATCCAGAGAGAATGGGTGTGCACCAGGGACTCTAGCCACTGAAAACAAACTCCAGATACATGTGCCACCTTGTGCATCAAAAGCATTACGTAGGTACTAGGGAATCAAATCTGGGGTCCTTTGGCTTTACTGGTAAGTGCTTTAACTGCTGAGCCATGTCTCCAGCCTGAGTAATGCATTTTTAAAAATCCAAATGCTCCTTTAACTGTAAATCAAGGTTTTTGTTACACAACAACAACCTTATGGGTGATGTATGGCTTTTTGCTGCTTTGTCTGAAAATCTCAAGATTAAAAAGAAAAGTCACTTCAGACCCCTGAATATTTGCTTTCTTTACAAACTGTTGAAAGAAAGGAATGCATACTCCATCAGTGACCCACTTCTTCCCTCAATTTCCACATTTCCATGATCTCCAAATAGTCTATTCAAATACTGAATGGATTGAATTGTTCATTGCGAAAGTCCTCACAACACACTGATCCCAATTTTCTGTTTGTCAATTTCATCAAGATGCAATCAATTAGGAGCATTCACAAAATGTGGTGGTTTGAATGTAAATGTCCCCTGGTACTTTTTAAAGTTTTCTACTTAAAGCTGAACAGGCAGAGGCTTGCTGGAGGAAGTAAGGAAGGGGGTGGATCTGGAGTCAAGCCCTAAGGTGGTTCTGAGCCTGCTTGTTCTCTGCTATGGATATATGATGGAGTGAGCCAGCTTCCTCAACCATGGAGAAGCTTTCCCCTGAAATCAATCCTTTCCTCTCATCAGCTGCTTCTGGGTCAGGTGTTTTGTCCCAGCAACAAGAAGGCAACTACAACAGAGGTTGCTTTGTTAGGCTGTAAGCAGAATTCTGAAACTGCCTCAGGATTTGGGTCCTCTGATGCACACAAATCTTTAACCATGCAGTCAATCAAATACTAACCAAGGTGCTAAATGAAGCACCTTCATAAATGTAATCAAAGTCCTGAATTACTAGGCACATTTTTGGTTGATGGTCATAACCTGATCAGATGAATTTTATTAAATAAAAGGGGCTGGGTTATTCTTCCTGGGAACAGGAGACATTTATGTATGACAGAGAAAATGTGATGATCATTCTTCCCTGTTGTCTTGGAAGGTGAAAGAGGCTTCCTGGCAAGGAACATAGGTAGTCTGCAGGAATGAGTGGCTCCTCGTTGACAGCAGTAAGAATTTGTCTTTAGTTCTCATCCCTACCAGGACGTGAATGCAGTCACAACCATGTGAGCTTCTGGTGAGAATGCAGTTCAGATAGCACTGAGTTTCAGCCTTCAGTCAGACTAAATGTATGAGAGCCAATCCCATCCATACACAAGAACCTTCATGTAAGCACTAAGCAGGTCAAGTCATTTAGCTTGATTCAGAACACAGAGAAATTTCATTGAAAGTCCAAAATTGAACTTTAAAAAATACAACATTGAGGGCATTGAACCTCAGGAAAACCAAACTAATATGAATGAAAGTAGTCCTTGAAGAAGGAAAGCAAAGAAACTTTAGAGTATAACACCAGCAGGGTAACCAGAAAATAAATGCCATAATAACATAGGGTATTCATACCAGGAGAAAGAAGGTCTTTCTGGATTCAGAACAATTATTTGTATGAAGTAATGCTTATGGGCTCTATCAGCACTTTCTACAATTCTTATTAAGATGTATATACCCTTTGTACAAATGTGAGGGACACTTAATACTGACACAGATCATACACATATTCAGAACTCAACTAGCATGTAATATAATATAGCATCAGTAAGGAAAATTATTTTACCTATATTTGACTAAGGAATCTGCCACAGAGCAAAATATCTAAATGAACTAAAGAAAAATGTTCTTCCCATAAAAATTTCCCTCTATATCTTCAAAAAGATCTTTTAAAAATTATGTTTCTAAAAATTCTAAATATGTGTACACACCCAGAGGTCTTGAAAGAGACCACATGTAAAACACTAATCCAAAGGGGGAGAGGGGATTTGTTCAAACTCAGAGTGAATTTTCACTCTCAAAATCCTTGTAAAATTTGAGTATCAATAAGCACTTGTATTAGTGGACTCCTTTATTAAACTACAACTTGAAAAAAAGTTTGAAGGAATTCATTTTCCATCTTTAGCCTAAGTAACAACTTAGGAAAATAGAATCCATTTTTATTTTAATTCTAATACTTTGAAAACTTTTGTTAATACAGTACTTCTACTAAGCTACCATGGGACAATAACATGATTCCATTTAGTATGAAGTAGCACACCCAGCTCTCAATCTTCAATTTTCTAGAAATACATACTGAAAGTTTCATACAACGGTGAGGGATAAGATGCTCAAGAATTGCAAAATGGTTTAATTTATGCAGAGCATGAGTTATTCATTGTATCCTTCATTTCCTTTAGTTTAAGAGAGTTCCCTAGGTAGCCCTGGACCAACCCAGTCATCACTCCCATATCCCTCAAGTAGTACAGCATCCTGAGACAGGAAGGGACTGGCTATAAAAGCCCAGGCTCTGTTCATCCTCATTTAGAAGATGTCCTCCAACACTGATCCAGTTGCCATAGAGAAGTGCTCCTACAACAGGATCTTCCCAGGGACCTTCAACAGCAGTGCAAATGGATCGATCACTCACAGTCAACCCCATCTACAACATTTGTGAACACTGAAGGGCTGGTTTCAGTTATCTCCTGCTACATACAAAAAGCAATAAACCTGCTGCATGCAGCCATCACACAATGAACCCATTTCACACCCTCTAATATCCTCCTAGGAAAAATTCATTAGAAAGAGATTTGACAAAAACAAACTAAAACAACAGAAATGGATAAAATCTGGTTCTTGTCTTATAACACCCACACCACCTTTCCCTCTTACCTTGTCTATCCTATCTGGGCGGTTAGTAGCGGCCAAAACTGTCACATCCTTGAGCTGCTCAATTCCGTCCATTTCTGTTAAGAGCTGAGCCAAAACACGGTCTGCTACATTCCCAGCACCTGAAGAACTGAGATTTTGAAAGTAGTTTTAAAAATCTGCTTACCTGTCCCTTGTATCTACTGTTTTTAATTTTTAGGTTTTTTTTTTTTTTCAAGGTAGGGTCTCACTCTAGTCCAGGATGACCTGGCACTCTGTAGTCCCATGCTGACCTCGAACTCATGGTGATCCTCCAACCTCTGTCTCCTGAGTGCTTCGATTAAAGGCGTGAACCATCAGGCCTGCACAGCTACTATTTGTAAAAGGTTCTTTATTCAACAAGAAAATTTATTTACTTGAAAATGCATGTTTGACAAGTTTATCAATTATTCAATTAATATATCAAAAGACTAAATTTAAATCATTTCTTTTTACTATCATCAAACATGTTGATTTTCTCTCCAATACCAAAATGATAAATGACAACCGAGTATCAGGACTGAGGAGCGAGATGCATAGTATTGATACTCCTATTAGCTCATCAAACAATTACATAATTTAGTCAAAATTTACATCTGGCATAGCAAATATATTGACCAAGGATGGGCAATAAAAAAATACAGTGAGATATAAACTTGCTCTTCACATGAAGATCAAAATCTATATGAAAATAATCCACATCCACAATAAATGAGTTAATTTTAATCTTTCTTGATACTTAAAAATACTAACAGAAAGCCGGGCGTGGTGGTGCATGCCTTTAATCCCAGCACTTGGGAGGCAGAGGTAGAAGGATCGTCGTGAGTTCGAGGCCAGCCTGAGACTACAGAGTGAATTCCAGGTCAGCCTGGGCTAGAGTGAGAACCTATCTCAAAAAATCAAAAAAAAAAAAAAAAACAAAAAAAAAAACCTAACAGAAGGCAGATAGTCACTACAATGCTCATTTCTGGAAAAATTGGCAAAGAATGTTACCTTTTTCCTTTGGTTCATGTATCAAGTGATCTACAAAGCTTTCCTTTGAGCGCATGCACACATACATGCACATACATATATCCTGAATACTGATTTTTAAGGAACTCAACTCCAAGGATCACTGGGCTCATTTATCAGCCAGTCTAACCAAAAAAAA